>JAGPOY010006647.1:0-10176 GCA_018983105.1 Silene uniflora | reverse complement strand
CTTACTTTCTGCTGTTTTGATACCAGGGCCATAGAGAATACATAGAAACAACTGGTGAAAGGAACCCTTGGGCTTCATTAAATGAACGATTAAATGATGTAGAGACGTGCCTGATTGAAAGACTTGATTATGCAAATGTTCCTGGCTCTGGAGAGAGCTGCTGCAAGCTCACACTTAAGTTCACTGATCCTTCTTCTTGCGTGTTTGACAAAAGAATCAAGTTAACACTTCCAGAGCTCCTAAATGCCCCTGATTTTTTGGTTGAGAAAGTATGGTATGATGCAGCCGTTAGTAGAAAATGGACTCCTGGGGATATGTGCTCTGTCTGGTGGAGGAATGAGAATGGCGAAGGTGGTAGTTGGTGGGAAGGTCGGATAGTTTCTGAAAATCCAAAATCTGATGAGTTTCCTGAGAGCCCATGGGAAAGATATGCTGTTCAGTACAAGGGTGATCCTACTCCACAATTACACAGTCCATGGGAATTACATGATCCTGAGGAACGGTTTGAATACCTTCATATCGACTATGATACAAGAACTAAAGTTCTTGAGGCTTTTTCCAAATTGGAAAGGAGGAAGGTAAGTTCTCAATGATTTTGTGTTGATGATCCAACCAAAATGGCTCAAATATTATGCAGAAATTAGAAGTTAACGTTCACGTGGTAAAACTTGTCTAAATATAGTGAATGTTGTGAAACTTGCAGGAAGAGGGATTGGTACAATTGGAAAAGATCGCACATAAGCCAGATTTCTTAAACAAGTGAGTTTTGTATATGTTTGCTTTTTCATGGTTGGGAAAGTCTTGAAAAAACCTATTATTATGAGACCAATCTACTTTTTTTTTTTGAGTAAGAAAATATTATATTTGGTATTCCTCATCAATTACATGGGTATTGGATTGGTCTCACAAAAATATGGTAGTCATGGTACTAAATAAAAATTCGTGTCCAGAAAATGATGCTCCATAAAGCAAACGATTGAATTGTCATTTACTTGGTGCAAATAAATATACGGGCATTATACAAGATTGTTTTTTTGTACATTTATTTCATGGTCATAGATTTATCGTTCAATTACTATACAACACTATGGAGTATTATCTCAGCTCCTATGGCGAGTTAAGGGGGATAGATAAACTTGCTATTATCCTCATGTTAAGAACGCAAAAGGAGTGTTTCCCAATCATTATGGAAATGCTTCCTGAATCACATCAAGTTTTAATTTTTCACAGAAGTACCAGCACGAACGCTTGACTATATATATATATATATGTGCAGGTTTCCGGTCCCCTTATCTCCCGATGTAATCCGATCAAGGTTGAAGCAGAACTACTATCGAAGTGTTGACGCAGTGAAGCATGATATCGGCGTGATGATGTATAATGCACGACAATATTTTCCGAAGAAGGTCGGGAATTCCAAGGAAATGAAGCGCATAATTGACCATTTTAAGAGGGCATTTTCAGCATTGCCGATGTATGAACCATAGTGTCCTACTGTTCTCCCCCTAATGTAGAGATTATCACCATACGACCACACCACAGTTTTCTACTCCGTATCATTTTTATGGACTTTTTTGCATGGGCTTAACCCATGTATCACCATCACAACCCAGTTTCTTTTATCAGGATTTTGTTGTCAGAAACCTCACAAAAGTGCTCCAGAGAACCTGATTAACGTGGTCGACTAGTTCTATTCATATATGATGGCTATTATTTGATCCATCGCTAATTGCGGAAGAATTGTATTCAAATCCATGTATTCCTAATGTTAGTTTTGAGTAGAAACATTGATATGAACTTTTCACATGCTTCAAAAGTTCTTTTTCAAACAACAATATCAATTATGTACTCGGTATTAATGTATTATACATTTGTACTCGTGACCTGGGTTCAAACCATGTCAGTATCAAAATCGCCCTTGTGTGACTCCCTTTATACCAAAAGAATAAAAATAAAATAATAATACTCTACAGATTCAGAATCTATTAGCATCTTTAGCAATTCTGTTACCACGAGTCGACAATTGGAGGTTGTCAATCCAAACAAACTATAAACTGCATTTTTGTACGAAATTTGTGTATTCATTGACTTTAGAGAAGGCCATGATCATCGACAAAGATTTCCACAGATTTGCATAAAGAGCATTCTTAGAAAGCTTGTTCAACGGAACTACAGATTTAGTCAATCACTCCAGATTACATAAAGGCCTTCAAGTACCATATCGAAAAGGAGCGAATTATCTTCAAACGGGAAGTGTTTCAGTCATTGGCGAGCGCAATCTAGGCACTCTAAGATTACTCATCTGCATAAGATGAACGCCTTCCCCTAAATCCTTTACGAGTCATCTCTGACCACTTTGCAAAGATTTCAGAAACTTCAATCTTGCCAGAAAATCTCATCTTCCTAGCAAGCTCCTCCAATATGTTTGGCCGTCCGACCCTCGAGAAATCCGCAACAAATTTGTTGAAATCTAGGTCCGGAACTCTCATACCTTTATTGACTATCTCCTCTACATATTTACAAGCCTCCTCGGACCGACCTTGCCGTATAAGTCCCCCAATAAGGACCGTATACGCATTCTCGTCAGGGCAGCAACCCTTTCTAAACATCTCATCCCAAATGGCACAAGCCATTTCACTATTTCCAACCAAAAAGTATGATTTCATTATCATGTTATAAGTGTGGATACTCGGTTCAATTCTGTTATGGATCATCTTGTTATAAATCCGGAGTGCTTCATCCGGCATTTTCCTACTAGTCATCAACTTGATCAATGAGTTATATAACCGTCCATCGGGTGGAATCCCTTTTCCCTTCATTTCCTTGAGAAGACCCTCCACCACATCCATCTTTTTCAAGTTTCCAAACCCGGTGACCAAACAAGTGTATATAGCAGCATCCGGTTCACATCCTGAAGAAAGCATCTCATCAAAGAAGGTGACAGCTTCCTTCATCTTAGAATGCTTGGATAAATACCTTATCAATATGGTATAGCTCTTAACATTTGGAGATGGCCCTTTGGCCTTCATGAGCTCGAAAAGCTTGATTGCATCGGATCTCTTTTGAACTTTCAAAAGGCCGTCAATCATGATATTATGAGCCACAAGGCCAGGCTTTATTCCTTGATCTATCATTTCATTCCATATCCTTCCCGCTTCAACGAGATTTTTAACCTTACACCAACCATCAAGCAAAATTGTGTAAGTTTTCTCATTTACGGTAAATCTACTCTTCAACTTATCATATAGAACTTGGGCTTCTTTCACAAGCTTCTCTTTCGTAAGGGCATGAAGCAAGCAATTAATGGTTTCAGCTTGAACTTCAAAGCCATACTTTTTCATCAGCTCGAAAACCTCAACGGCTTTCTTCCTCTCCTTACCAGCAGCATAAGAGTTGATTGCAATCGTAAAACTCTCCATATTTAGAACCCCTTTCTCCCCCATTTCTTCAAGCAATGACCTCAATGTCTCAAATTGCCTCGTTTTTCCCATTATCCTCAACATCGCATTATAAGTCCTTGAATTATGTCGAAACCCCGGTGTCTGTCCCGCCCAACAAAAGAAGCGGAAGGCAGGCTTTCTCGCATGCTTAAACCTTAGTAAGACTTCAACAACCAAATCATGCGTCAAATTAATGCCACATTCATCAAGAACAGCCTCCATATTGCGGTCTAGTGCAAACAATTCATCAATCACCTTCGCCACCCTATTAACTTCCTCTTGATCAGCTACTGATTCATGATGAATTTCACCCTTTTCACTCCCCTCACTACCATCATCATCAACATTATCGTCATCATCAACAATTTCTTTCTTATCTTCGAAATAAGAGCTAGAAAACAACCTGCACTGACCACCACACTTCAAAGGCACCATCTTTCTAAGAAAACCTACTTTGGACAAAACCGAAAACTCCCTATGAGTCCCCCAAAACTCAAAAGGCACCATCTTTCTAACAGAACCCGAATCAGGCAATGCCCAAAATGCCCTTTGACGAGCTCCAATCTCCAAAGGCACCATCTTTTTAACAGAACCCGATTCAGGCAATGCCCAAAATCCCCTTTGATGAGCTCCAAGCTCCAAAAGCACCATCTTTCTAACAAAACTCAATTCGGGCACTGCCCAAAATGCCATTAGACGAGTTCCAAGGTCCAAAGGCACCATCTTTCTACAAAATCCCAATTCGGGTGCAGCCCTAAATGCCCTTTGATAAGCTTCAAGCTCCAAAGGCACCAGCTTTCTAACAAAACCCGATTCGGGCAATGCCGTAAATCCCCTTTGATGAGCTCTAAGCTCCAAAGACACCAACTTTTTCACATAATCAAACTTGGGTAAACCCCAAAATGACATACATTTGCGAAAGAAACCTAAATTTGAAAAACCCATCAAATAAATCACTAAAATTTACAGAAAATAGCATTGATCAAACACTAAACTCAATTAAATTGAACTGAAATTGAAAACCCACTTCCCAAAAGTCCAAAACATTGAATTAAAACCTCACAAGCTAAAATCTACTCATTTTACTTGTGCATGAAATCAAATGAAAGGGGATAAAGGAAATACCAGCTCTATATATGATGCTGTTTATCGCGATTGATAGAGATTTGATTCTTCGAGTTCTGGGTTCGATTTTCTAGGGTTTGGTTGTATTTGTCCTGCGATTTTTGGATGCTGGGATGAGTTACGAACGCGCGAAGAGCTGAAGACCGTGTACCGGATTAGTGAACGATACAAGGATTTTTAATTGGCTTGTGCTCGTAAAACATAACTCAAGCACGAGCTCACTCGTGCTTGAAAAATTGAGCTCATTATTATCCTACTTTAATCTAAGTTTAGCTCAACTCGAGCCTATGTATAATACTATAATTATTCAATTATTGTGATTTTTTTCTTCCAATTAATTTTCAATATATAAGGATTTCAAAGTTATGTATAAAAATATTGGGCAAATCGATGAAACATTTAATATGGCTATACAAAGATATATAATTAAGGCAAAATCTTGTTTAAAATTAACATATTCGTTTAATCATAAAAAGAGAAAAAAAATGATGATGAATAAATGCATAATGCTTAGAGCCTATAGAAAAACCTTTTTTAACTGTCCAAATGATATGTTATTAGTCCAATTGTCCTGTTTTAATTTTGCGAAACATGCTCGTACTCGTCTTAAGAGATATCAAGTGGTTAATTAAAGAGACGTTTTCCGAAACAAATGATTTGCACTCCTAGTTTCAAAATAATGGACCTTTACATAAAGGGATATAGGCTTATAGCCGAGCAACAGAGGTGGTCAACACTCAACATGGCGGGTTAGCCTGACCAAGTCGGACTCGACTATCGAGTTAGACTCCCCCAAACACATTTGACCCGGGCCCAAACTACTCGGGGCTGATCATGGTTGATCCTCCCCTGACTTGGCCCAACCCATCCTGGGCTGGAATCAACCCGATAAATTTCCCCATTCGATATGCCTGACTCTAACCCGACCTTGCTTGCTTCTTGGCCCCGTCTACCCCAACTCGTCCATGGGATAAGTCAAGGTTAAGCACTTAAGCAGTTAAGCCTTAGCCAGTCTAGCTCGACTCAGCACGACGAAGCCTTATCCTCGTCCGAAGAATCGATACTTGTTAACGGCCTAATCTTAACTAGTTTAATATGAACATTTGAACTTAGTACTTTGTAGCGCTCTTTAGAGAGGTAGACTTATGGCAAGTAACATGTATGAATTCACCGCGTTTTCTAAGTACAAGACTCGAAGATTAAGTTTTGTGACACCATCTTTGTACATATAAATATACAATATCTAATTTGCATGATAGTTTTTTGTTGACAAAGATACTTCTATAATCAATGCACATATTTGTAGTTTTGTACCTCCCGAGTCCCGTCTATCACTTGCCATGACATGTCTATAAAACCACTTCTACTTTTATAATCGATGAGAGCATATAACAAAATTTCTACTGAAACGTCGAGCACCCCTTAAAAATTGGAGTATATAAAAATCGAAAACAAATACTTTTAATAAATTAAAATGAGTGTCAAGGGGTTGGTATTCAAAGATTGACTAGTAATAATCACTCAAAGGTGTAGTAGTCTCAAACCATACATGTTACTAACATTAAAACTTTCCCATCTTTACTTGGTCAAACCAAACAAATATCAAAATTGGTTTATCAATCAACCATTTTTATTTTTCAATGTTTGCCACATTTTTTATATAAGCCTTTGTCGTTAGATTGTTGCATTGTTATGCGTGTTTGGTAATTTGGTATGCATCATCTATCCTACCTTGTCCCTGCCATTTTGGTTCATTCCGTTAATATACTTCATGCCAATACGTTTGGTTTCACCCACTTTTATTCCGGTTATTTCAAATGCGTCAAAAGCGTATACTCCTTCCTTCCGTCTTATTCATTCGTTTTGCCTTTTCTATTCCCTGCGCGAAAAGGTTAACACTTGACTGAGACGAAGGATTATGTATTCATATGTTCAGTTATTTTAGATGCGTCAAAATCATATACTACCTCCATGTTATTCATTTGTTTACGTTTTTATTTTATTTTTGAATAGTATTTTAATAGATCGAGGGAATATGTATTAATATGTTTGGTTTCACCCACTTTTATGTTGAGTTATTTCAAATGCGTCAAAGTCATGTATACTACACGTCCTTATTTGATTTACATGTTTATTTGGTGTACAAGTCCAATTTGGTATAGGTGGTGTCTGTTCAGTGTTCAGTTCATCTGACAATCTTCTTCGTTACGAGTATTTTAATTAAACGTATTTACAGTGTGATTTCAACATTTGTTAGCTGAAGTTCGTTACAAGTTTATTGTTGTTCATCAAACGTAACTAAGCATCATTTGTCATTAAGCCAAGAAAAGCAAGCAAATGAAGGCGATCGTTCTCGTGTTTTTGGAGTTGGTTAATCTGCTGTTGACAAACTCTAATTAACAGAATCAGGTGTCTGTCTATAGTAAGGTTAACCTTCGCTTTACTTCAATGCAATCGGACTATGTCACTGTCGATTAAATTCAAGAAGTTTATATGATACGCTCTTGCATGTAAGACTAATTTTATAATCATATATGACACGACTCACATTTTAATCCACGCGCCTTTGTATTCTCCCTACACTTGAATTCCGTCATTCCGTTAGAAACAAGAATTTGTGTCAAGTGAAAGCAGCGAGTTAGAATCGCTACTGTTAAACTCACAAATTGTCTCATAATTGTTTTATACAGAGACTAAACTCCAAAACCATGACATTATTAACTTCTTATCAAATGGTCAAATCATTATTTACTACTATTGTACCTAGTGACCGTAATTCGTTTTAACTTTTATGCTCGATGATACGAATTGAACTATTAGTTGGTCGGACGTATATGTCGACGTAATTCTGATTATGATCATTCGAAAACAGTACATTATGTGTTTTTCATTACAAGGTTGAGGTCCCATATATCAGACCTTCTTACCTCATAATAGACTGGGGTCTCAGGGAGATCCGACCACCGTTACATCGTCACAACTACTATTTCAGATCTCTTCTTTTTTTCTAAAGACAGAAGAGTCTTTGACATAATTAGAAAGGGATTACATCCCCAAAGTATACCTCTATTGATGTACACTATGGTTCTGTTACATTTAAAAAAAAAACTATGTGTTATCTCTGCAATGCTTGTTCTTCATCACTGGCCTCTTCATCGCGGATTAGAGCATCCTAATACAAGAAAAAAAAGGAGGATAACGATGATTAGCGAATTGATTTACGCTTAATTTGTATTCTATAGTTATTAATCAGTCTGAAATAATCGAAACTCACATGAATGTAACGATGTCGTCTGATACTGTTCTGAAGTGCTGATATCGTTCGAATAATTATGCACATAGGAATAATCACTCCACAACTTCTAAGGATTATTATCTGCAATACAAATTCACCACTGTAAATCTCAAATCCCATATAACTTCTACATGGTAATATGTTCACATGAGGTAAAAACTTGTCCATTAATCTCCCTTATTAAAACGGCCATATCTGTCTTATGTCCCATCTATCTATTTGACACGTTTCATGTTTAAGACTGATATCCCGTCTTAGACAAGAACTTGTGAAATCTTGGAGGAAGAATGAAGTTTACTTACAGTTGCAGGTGAAAAAGGGTAATGAGGTCCTCCAGCCAAGACTTCAAGCATATGTCTCAGTAATAAAACGGCTGTAAACTGTCAATAAACCACAGTAAATAAATTTCAGTAAATTTTTAGTCAATAAAGAACTACTATTGCAGTAATGCAAAGGGAGATGCATGCAGAAATTGAGCACTCCGACAGCAGAGAGCATTCACCCACTAGTCTGTACTATAAAAATTAATGACCATACAACAAAAATTTCCACTAATAATACCAAAACATGTCCAAAAGTCTTGCTAGTTGCACTTGCACCCTTTTGCAAGCATGCATAATGAATCTTTGTTCTACTAATTATGGTCTTATTGACTTATTGTACACTTTTAAGGGTATAGAGTATAGACCCTATAAATTTTTTTGGATTCTAATTTAAAATCGAACCCGTGATACATACAGTAGAATGTCGGCTTTTAAAAGATTTTGAAGGAACTACATTGAGGTCATATCGACTGATATGACTAAAATTAGGCCGAAATAAGATTTTGAACGATTTAGTTTTACCAATTAGAAAGTCGTATTACTAGCTAGTGATCTAAGTCGGTGAATAAAGCTATATCTAAATGATCTAGTCGGTTTCAGTCTTGATCGCCTCATTGGTTGCTAGTCATGTAAGTCACCTAATTAGATTTGATCGTCTAATTGTCAGATGTCAGCTAGTTTAACTGGTAGAGTTATGAGATAATGCTTACGACTTGGGTTCAAAACCAGCTAGCATCAACATTACTTAAACTATTACGAGATCATTGTACACCACTACTACACCGTATAACGATGTTACCTAAAATAGAGTGCATGGGTTGAATACTCTAATTTAACAACCTAGATCTAAGACAATCAACTGAATCTCTATGTGGAAATGAATGCATCTTCCTGAAATTATGGCAGTGGACAGCTAAGAATCAACATGTTATTTGTAGCAAAAAGTTTAGGAAAATTGATTGAAAAGATCACTTTCTTTAGTCCAAGAAATTAGTGACTTAGTTTTAAGGGTGTGTGATGTGTTCTACCAAATTAATCTAATTTATTTAATAAATGGAAAATGGTGTGGTACAGTGTATACTACACTACACTGTCTTAAGATGGAGCCAAAAGGGAACAAAGTGTGCAAAATTATGGACCCCATCCCCCTTGATCACAAGATTAAGACATGATTTTGTTTTATTACATAGTCCAACAAAAAAGAAATGATGGGTTTCACCTTTTTATAATTGAAATTTTAAAGGTCGTTTTTAGGACACACGTTAACAATTTGATCTAAATATAATACTCCCTCCATACCAATCCAAAGGTAACATTGACTTTTTCACACTTGTCGAGGCACGTTTTGCAACGTGAATATCTTTATTTATACATTATTAAAAATTATAAAAATTTGATATTCTTATAGCATTCATGATAATAAATCAAACAAGATCTCACATGACTATATTTCGTCTTATAGATTAGGAATAATATCGAAGATTCTCTCCGACTATGAATAGTGTCGACTATGAATAGTGTCAAGATGCCCTATGTTACCTTTGGATTGGTATGGAGGGAGTAGTATCTTAATAAGGGGTTTTCTAATATGTGTCGATCTTTTCTTAAGTGGCATCATGAAAATGGTAATAATAAGTTCCTCTTTTAATATTCCGTGGGACAATCATGAAAAATAATATTGTCACATGTAGATTCTTTCCTTAGGGTACAGCTGGATCATAGTGAAGACCAGCCTAACCTGACTAATACGCGAGCCAACCCTCCCGCCTTGTCCACCACCTAGGTCGGGCAAGGACTACACATTTGAGAGCCCGCTCCGGTTAGCCAACGAAAAAAATGGTTAGGTCGGGCCGACACGACCAATCCGGCCCACTTTCTCACATGGGCCAATCTCGGGCCGGACAATAGAGCCAACCCGCTTCATCACAAGGTCTGGTTTCGGGCCACCAAACCGGCTCGCCCCGTTGTTTTACTATGTTTTTTTTTTTTTTTT
>JAGPOY010006646.1:0-10177 GCA_018983105.1 Silene uniflora | reverse complement strand
ATGATGCCCAACCATCATGACCCACCAGCACCCATTATCGCCACACTCACCAGCCAGCCTCCACTGATCACCATCTCTCCTTCAACACCTAACACCTCCGACCACCTAATCTCAGATTTGCCACTTCGTGACCTCGTCCCTCAAAAACAATCCATGCCACCTCAGATACCAACCCTTCTCCTTGCAAACTCCTCCCCTGCTCTTGAAAACGCTGAGTATAAGTTTTTTGAGGGTGGGGGGAGGGGTTTTCGGGGGTTGTTGTTTCTGGGGTTCAAGAGCTGTTATCAGGGAGAGGGGTCTAGCGCCGCACGTGGAGAGGTCCAGGCGTCCAGCTGGGTGGTAGGCTGCTCGGTGGAGGGCAAGGTGATAAAAGGAGGAGTTGGGGTTGCGTGGTTAATGTGGAAGTATGGGGAGTGGTAGTGAGGTTATCTATGCACAATTTTCCCACTTACCTTAATATAGGTGCCAAATCCAAATGGTGCATTGGGAGTGAATGGGAGGAGTACTAACCGTCCTTCGCAATTCTTGAAGCAACTTTCATTTTTGGTCATCTGAAAACGTCTCTGTTCACTGGGTAAGGTCCTGTACATTTCACCGTAGTTGATTGGTTGATCTCATTTTTTTAATCTTGTGCATGTATCTTCAGCCTCTTTGTCAAACTGCATCAGTGCTTGTTCTCTTATTTTAGAAATGAGTTCTCTGGTATGCTTAAGCTTGAGGCTCATTAAGGCACTATCCAAAAATCTTGGGATTCTGGTACTGAGGACGACTTACCTTGCCCTGTACCAAAATTTGATAAAAATGCTACTGTATCGAAGATATGTGGGATTGAGTTTTGATAGCTCAGTGCTCATTTGTGTTACTCATTTGTGTTACTGAGGAGGGCTTACCTTGCCATGTCCGCACAGTAGTCTAATAAAGGACTGCTCCCAGTCTTTAGGCAAGGTTGTGGGCACCATTGTCATTTTATTTTTGCCAGATTAGGGAAGTGTAGTAGGTTAGAAACTTAGAATTGTTCATGACTGGAGGCTTTTTTCCCCTATCTTGTCTATGATATCAAATTAAGCATGAGAGTAAAAATATTCTACTTGATTTCGTTTCTTTGTATTCCCTTCTTTCAAAATTGTGAATATAAATAGTCTGATGGCATGTTGAAAAATTGATATCTTCGCTGTGTTGTTTTCTTATTATTCAATACGATTTCTGAAGATGCAATTTTTTTAGAAAAGACCCCTATTACTCGACTTCAACATGAATAGCACCCCAACATGTTCCTGCTTCTTGTGGACTTGGCTTTTGGCCTTTCCTGTGCTTTGATTTCAGTTCATATACAATGTGTTTGTGAATATGACAAGTTGGCGTACGCCTACTACAAGTAGGAGGTTAGTGCTTTATTCATGGGGAATTTGTGTACAAGTTTATGTTTTTTATTCACTGTAGACGTTTATGTTATTTCAAGTTTAATCCACAGAGGTCAGAGTCCAGGTAGTCTTGATGTGTGATTTCCTAGAAAAGTAATTTAGGTTTCCTTTGTTTAAGAAAATTCAAATTCTGTAGTTCCTGTTGTTACTTTTACTTTTGACTGATCAGTCTGTGTTTTTTTTTTTTTAATTTTAAATATTGGGTAATAATAGTACTGTTATAGCAATTAGTTTTGAGATTTTTACTTGGCATTGTAAGTTGAAAGGTCACGTGCAAATGGTGTCTGTAAGTGCATTGCTTCTTATATGTTTGCGTGATAAAATATTAGCTATTACGATTTCCTGTCCAAGCACGGATCTTTAGCATAGAAGCTCTGTATACAAACTGACTCTTCTATAGGGTGGATCGTTCGAGGACTATTAAACCATTTTAATTACTGTAATGATTTTATTGTCCAATTTCAGGAAATTTTATGAAATTACTCCCTGTTTCCCATCTTTGCAGAATAAACTTGTTTGCATTGTTCCCATTAACCCCAAGTGTTGGGTCTATCTTTCTAAAATGGTCCCGCAACTAATGATCCACGTGAAACTTGCCATTAGATATATTCATTTTTTTTTTTTCAAATGGATGCTCTCTCTAAATATTGAAGCGACAAAGGTGTTGATAGGACAAATGACAAAATCTTTAACTTGTTGACTCTTAAATCCAAGAAAGGTTTGAAATACTATAGACAGAAAGACCTAAGAAATCACAAGTTACAGGCTATGGAACAACCATGCTACTATTGATTGAAATTTGAGCATATGAGAAGGTAAAATAATTAATTGACCTTAATCGTGGAAAGAAAATTTAATTTGAAAAAAAGAAGCTAAATCTTAACATACAAGTGACATTTTACTTTTGAAACCTTTTGCCGAAGATATATCCCAAATTTGAGATTATTTTTGGAGTACGGCAAATTTGGGATTATTTGTGTTGACTTTTCATTTTCCATCAAGATTGTTGGGAGTCTTGGAAGTTTTGATTGTATTTTTATCATATTTGGCTGCCCTCTAACGATGTGCACTTGGGAACTTTCATAATAATTGAAGGGTTTACTTATTATGTCTCTAATGCCTCGTACAAATTATAATTGGTTGCATAGTTGGAACTTGGGAAGGCATATATTTTTTTTTCGCAATCTATTGTAGCTCACTATGGTTTATCATGCTTGTTTGCACGCAGGAAAATCCCGCTATTGTGAAGTCACACTATAACAGGAGAATTGTTGGATGCCCCGGAGGTGAAGGAGGTTGGTATTGAATGTATTAATCTAATTGCTTCTGATAATCTTATTACCCCTTCTTTTCTGAATTCTTAATGTAATTTCTTGTCTACTACTCCTTACATATCTGAGAACTTCTGTTCTTCCCATTTTCAGAGGATGAACATGATGTTGTCTGGTTTTGGCTGGAGAATGGCAAGCCATACGAATGTCCAGTGTGTACACAGGTCTTCGAGGTAAGCTAGTAATGTGTATTGTACAACTGTTCAAGTGATTGTCAAAAATATTAGTATATGGTATTGCAGTGAGTCAACTGACCCTACTTTTTATATTGATGCATAAAAGAAACTAGTAATATCAAACGAAGACCTTAGTAAATTGTTGTTCATTGTAGAGTTTGATATGTACAGAGTATTATTTTTAAATTTTTGTGTGCCAGTAAGAGTTACTCCCGTTTTTTTTATTTTTATTTTTTTTAAAATTTCTGATTTTCTTATTTATTAAAGTTTCAGTTCTGCAAAAATGTACCCAGGTACTCATATGTAAATTATGAAGTTATAAAGAACTTTTTTTATTAAATTTGTCCCGATAAATGCTATAATGGGAGTTTTGCTTTGAGAAATATTAAAAAAATGAAGTGAGCGTCTTGAATAGAGGGAGTAACTAGGTATCAATCTCTTGAGAGATTCCTCCTTTTTTCCTCTGATAATTAGTAATTTGGAGTGTTTATCCATTCACCTTGGCTGATTAATTGATCAACCAATTGCAGCTGGAAGTTGTTGGCCCGGGTGGAGATCCCGAGGGGCACGACCATGATGATGATGAACACCACCACTGATTGTAATTTGCAGTGGTAAGGCACGTAATAAGATCTGGTGAGACCATTGCAACAACCTCTATAAAACTTTTGCTGCGGCTTTTTAATTGAAAAGCACAAAGCTTGTTTTTGTGATGGGTCCTTAGACAAATCCAGGCCCATGGAAACGACTTAAGTACGTTCTTGTTCTACTTTTTGGGGGAACAAAACTAAGGGTGGTTTTTTGATAGTTGAGTTGGTAATTTCAAGTTCCCTTGACACATCTTTTTCAGCATGAGCAAGTAATCTATGGCGCTCACGTTTTTATCTATACTGTGAGAATTCCAGTTGAAACGTTGATTCATATGATGTATGAAATTATTGTAAAGGTTTTGGGTGCGTTCTGTTTTTGAGCAATGAAATTGCACCATATAGTGCATGTTGAGATGGAGCTGCACAAGTTTTTGTAGTACCATCTCCAATTCACATAGCCTATCTATATCCTTGCCTCTAAACCTGGACACAAAAGTCATGTGGTTTGACTTTTCGATTCTCGTATTCATATTTTATGTAATGAAGCTCATACGTATACCCTATTTTGGAGTTGTTCTCTTATCAATGCTTTCCTGTAAATTAGTGAGCGGGTTGAGTTGGGATTGTGGGTAAACGCATCAATGAAATCTCATATATTACACCCTAAAATGAAAAGGCCGATGTTAGATTATTAATCTTCCTTTTAGTGACTAAACAACGAAGATATCAGTGGGACGAAGTGTTTACATTAAGGTGTGGAGATCCTCTCTATTTCTTAAAAAGATGGTCTTGATCGTATTCTGGAATCATCGAACGTTGGTCTAGTCGGCAGCTAGGAGGAGATATTGATCTTAAATTCTTTAAAACGATGGACACAGGCTAGCAGCAATTAAGAGCACTGATAACCTTGGTAAATCTTAATGACAATGAACATTACGGAAGTTCAAAATCAGGAAGGAGTTCAGTTTCACTCACCAAAGGTGGTAATTGGGCCACTTGGGTCATGATAATTAGGTCAAGTTGTTAGCATATACTCGTATTTATCTAGTACTCTGTATTTTTTTAAAACTAGTCGTTGGAACGCGCGTTGCGCGTTCCCCCAATTCCGCCCCTTAATTTAGAACTACATATCAAGGTAAACACTCAATTTAGAGTTATATGTTATACAATTTCTCATAAAGTTTTATCTTAATCGTTAGAAAAACAGTAGTGTAAATAATTAGGGATGAATACTTCATCTTGTTTTCTACTCCCTTCGTTCGAGCCAATTGTTTACCCATTATATTTTACGGTTCCCCGGCCAGTCAATTGTTTACCTTCTATTTTAGGAATACCTTTGATGAATAACTGATTCTCTATATTCATTGGTTCACTTGTAATCCAATAATTGGTCTACTTCTCTTTCCTTCACCTGTGTGCCAAATCAAAGGTAAACAAATGACCGGGATAGAGGGAATAACAAATTAACAATACTTTTGTCTTCAATTCCGTTTAGGAATAAACACGTTACATAAATCCTTTATAATAAAATGTCTCATTGGACTTCTGCATAATCGAATAATTACATAAAATAGACTCACAATTATCACTCTACTGTTTACAGCATGCATTTATAATATTCTAATATAATTGTTGGAAGCACACTTTTTGTAAATAGCAAGTTGTGAAATGTGAATGCTTATGTATATCAAGTTGTAACAAATTAGCAATAACAAGTTCTATTCTTGTACAATACTCCCTCCGCCTTGGCCAAAAGTTTACATTTGCTTTATTTTCCACTCACAAAATGAAGTAAATGTAAACTATTGATCAGAAGCGAGGAATGAACCAAGTACTTGACTTTACTCAAATTCCTATTTTGCAAAGGCAAACATCACTCACACAAGCATAATCCACAAAAATAAAGCTGGGTAGATGAAGATAATGACTTATCAGGATAATTTCTCGAACGAAAGTCGTAAAAAAACCAGTGAATAATTCACTG
Organism: Silene uniflora; assembly: GCA_018983105.1. Classification (NCBI taxonomy): domain Eukaryota; kingdom Viridiplantae; phylum Streptophyta; class Magnoliopsida; order Caryophyllales; family Caryophyllaceae; genus Silene; species Silene uniflora. Next base: position 4,675 of record JAGPOY010006646.1, on the reverse strand, counting down.
ATAATAACCAAGTTAAGCAGTTGCTAATGAAATGGTTCATGAACTGGACCTAACGGACCAAGATACCCCAACCATAGCCGCCATGATTGACTCTGAAATTAGAGCTCTAAACACGGAACCGGTGATTCTGGTTTTGATAGCAACATGTGATGCGATTTAAGGTAGTAAGCACGGGTGTGAGTCCGTTGCTCAATCCTTACTTGGACGGTCCAATGCTGCGTTTTTAAGAATAAAACGATAAGATTATCTAATTATAAGTTTATCTTATAATTGTTAAATAATGCATTCAATAAAACTTGTAATTAGTGTAGGCCTTTCATTTTACTTGTTTAAATGGTTGTAAGAAGTGAAGGAGTGATGACAACTCTTCACTTGGCTAGGAGTTTCGACCATGGCTGCCTATATAAGGCCATGAGTTTACAATAATAAGACAATTCAGAAATTTGCAAACAAAACTTGTGTTATTCAAAAAAATCGTTTTCTTGCGAGGAAACAAAACTTGGTTCGAATTAGGACGCGACTCTTAATCGAATTCTCTGGTTATAGATCAATAGGTCTTGATCTTAGCCAACCTTTGTCGAGTAATAGGTCTTACTTGATAAAGCTCTATCCCGGTTACAAACTGACTACGCGTACCTAGTACGAACAGTCCCCTGTTCTGTTCAAAATCCATTGCTAGAGGCTGTTTCCAGTTTCTGATCATAATCAGACAGTCCATCTGACTGTTCAGTTGTTTTAAGAAGTCTTCCGCTGTGTGCGAATCGCATCATAAGTGGTATCAGAGTTTCGGCTCTTGATTTCCATAAACCAAGACGGTCCTATGGGGATAATTGAGATACAGGGCTACAACGATTTATTCTTTCACGAAGAAATTCCAGTTGTTGTTAATTCGTTCTTAAATCTGAGTTTACCGCCTATCTTTGATGAATATGATGAACCATTGTGGTATACGGGTGGGGAACATTCTGGTTATGACATCGATTCTTCCTTAGGTTTCAGCCAGTCCCCAAAATTCGACGTTTATGGTGATGGGGATATGGTGGATGAATCTGTCAAGGCACCGATAGTTTGTCCTACGTTTGCGCTAAATGATAAGCTTCATATTCATCAAGAGTGTTATGTGGTTGATTCTCTAGCGGAGAAGGGTGTTGCAACTCTAATGAATTCATCTTGTGGGCATCGTTGGTTTGTTTCTGATTTCAAGGAACCGTGTGATGCATTTGATTCTGATTATGTGTTTGAGTTATTTTCCAACCCGCTCAAGAATACATTCCGTTCTACGGGGTTTCCGATGTCCAGAAGAACAAGATTGCCACCGCTATGTGTCGAAAAAGGTTCGAGCTCGTTGTTGGTATTTGTCATCTTATTCATTCCATTGTTTGGATTGTTCAGTTTTGATCCCGGAGGACTGGAGGAGCAATACTACAAGAATTGAGGACAATTCTCTTCTAAGGGGGAGGTGGTGATGCGATTTAAGGTAGTAAGCACGGGTGTGAGTCCGTTGCTCAATCCTTACTTGGACGGTCCAATGCTACGTTTTTAAGAATAAAACGATAAGATTATCTAATTATAAGTTTATCTTATAATTTTTAAATAATGCATTCAATAAAACTTGTAATTAGTGTAGGCCTTTCATTTTACTTGTTTAAATGGTTGTAATAAGTTAAGGAGTGATGACAACTCTTCACTTGGCTAGGAGTTTCGACCATGGCTGCCTATATAAGGCCATGAGTTTACAATAATAAGACAATTCAGAAATTTGCAAACAAAACTTGTGTTATTCAAAAAAATCGTTTTCTTGCGAGGAAACAAAACTTGGTTTGAATTAGGACGCGACTCTTAATCGAATTCTCTGGTTATAGATCAATAGGTCTTGATCTTAGCCAACCTTTGTCGAGTAATAGGTCTTACTTGATAAAGCTCTATCCCGGTTACAAACTGACTGCGCGTACCTAGTACGAACAGTCCTCTGTTCTGTTCAAAATCCATTGCTAGAGGCTGTTTCCAGTTTCTGATCATAATCAGACAGTCCGTCTGACTGTTCAGTTGTTTTAAGAAGTCTTCCGCTGTGTGTGAATCGCATCAACATGTCTGACTGCAAGGAAGAGGCATCCCCGCTTCCAAAAACTATAAATTATTTCACATCATCATCAATAAGTATGTATTAGAAATGGAAACGGTTTTTTTGACCGACATATTTCTTTTTTTTTTTTTTTGCAATAAAACGTGGGATTAATTAGATTAAGTCTAAATCCGCCAAACTAAGGACGGACTCGGGGAAATCATTTACAAAGACCAATTCCTCATCACCTACCGAACACAGCCTAGCTATCCAATGTGCTACCGTATTCCCCCCACGTTTTACATGAAAGACTCCTTTGAAGTCAAAAGTTTTAGCTATTGAACATACGTCACTAATACAAAGGCCTAACGGGCTACGCTGATTATTATCCTTCTGGACAGCACGATTGACATTAAGAGCGTCGGTCTCTAAACTGATGCTTGTCAGGCCCATCCTCCCCGCCATTTCCAGTCCAAAATGCATAGCTTTAGCTTCAGCCAGTTCCGGTGACCAACGTGCATGAACTCTCCTGCTCGCAACAAAAACCACAGCACCGTTAGAGTTCCTCCCAAAAACTCCCAATCCCACAGCTACATCTCCAATAATCGCCGCATCCGAATTAATTTTTATAGTCCCAGGGTCAGGTGGCTTCCACACCCTTTCCCCTGTATATTCCTCCCTGACAGCACGCTCGACAACCAATTTTGCATAGCCCTGATACTCCGCCACCATTCTCGTAAGCTCCAACACCACAACATCTGGAGGACACAGGTCCTCTTCAAAGATCCGTGAATTCCTGATAGTCCACATAGCCCACAACAGAGCCAAAAATCTCCCTTTCTCCCCGCTGTCAAGGTGCTGTAACACCCACGTCATCCACTCAGAGAAAGATGAGCAAGGAGCCTCCGCAATAGTCTGCGCCAGGGGCGTTTTTGGCGTGGGTGCAGGGGGTTCATCTGCATCCCCTGTCCCGGAAAATAATTACAATATTTTTTAATGAAGGAGCACATTAGTTATGTGGGTCTAGTGGTTATTAAGACTAATTCTCTCTTAAAAGGTCATAGGTTCTATCCTTGTATTGAACAATTTTTATTTAATGTTATATATCATACATTTTTTTCCAACTAAACAATATTTTTTTTTTCCCGCTACTCTCCCAAAAACCCCTTGTCCAATCACACAGAAACAATGCATAAATCTCCGACTCAACTTCCTCACAAAACCCGCACAACGCATTATCACTACAATGGCGTCGGAACAGATTCTTCTTCACAGCAAGCATACCCGTACAAGCTCTCCATATAAAATGAATAAGCTTTGGAGGAACTTTTAAATTCCATATCAACTTCCACAGGCCAACCCCTACCCCCGACACCTCCGGTACATCCTCGTTAATTATCGGGCCCATCCCTAACCAATAGCCTGACTTCACCGAAAAATCACCGCTTCTAGTTGGCCACCAGTACAGCTGACCGACATATTTCTTAAGTCCCAGTGCGAAAGCGATCCCCACACTTTTTTGTTGTTTTGTTCAAAGGGGATTGAATAATCAGCGAGGAGGAAACGGGATATAGTAAGAGTTAGGCGATGAGATTGTGAGATTGGAAATGAATCAGCAATTTTTTTTTATTGTTTTGTTTTGAGCTGAGTGAGGTGGAAGACGGGATACAAAAGAGGGAAGGTGATGATTTTGTGGAATAAGGATGTTCGGCCGAGATTAGAGTACCATTATTTGGACGGCCGAGATCGATTACTATTCCTAAGGCACTATTCTTAAGGGAGCATTTAAATGTTGAATTGTTTGGGGAAGTTGAATTACAATGTTTGTGTATTTAGGATGTAGGGATTTGATCAATGATTTTTTCATGTTCAAGCTATTTTACAAGTAAAACTTAGAATTCATTATATCCTCTCTCTGACTAAAAATTTTCTCTTTCTAAAACCTCCCAAAGAAAAAAAAAACTCAAACCCTACTTTCTACTGAGCCGCCGCCGCCACCATCCACTCCTCTTCCCCCTTTCTGCTACCACCCCGTCGCCGGAGATGGGGACATCCCCTAGCCCATCTCCGGCGGTCTCTCCCCTCACCTTTCTTCTGATTATCTTCCTTCACTGAGCCCGCTATATTTCGGATTTGGCGTTTTTCGATCGGGTTTTTCTCCTTCTTCGGGGTCGTCTGGTGTTTGTTGGTGGTCTGTGTGGTGGTTCGCCCGGTGTTTCTTCGTCATCCCCTACGATCCCGTTTGTTTCTTGTCTCGGTCTGCCTGCATGCAGCCCCGGTTGGTTTCGCCTGCCCCCTTTGGTAAGGTGACACCGTGTTTATGTCGGCTTTTTAAGTCTTGATGATGGGTTTCCCATCTGTTTTTGGGTCTTGTTTCACTGTCGTTCCCGCCCTTCTGTCCCCTTGTCCTGTCACCGCCGCTGTTGCTCCTGCCCCAGGGGTGATCCCCTCATTCCCCCCACCCCTGGAATGGCGCTTTTTTTCTAGTGTCGATGAGTATAGCTCATCCTTCTGCGTTTTCTCTTTGTGGACGTGTTTGGGTCTTTTGGTGATCCCCCCATTCCCCCCACCATTTTGTCCCCTTTCCCTTCCCCTCCGAGTCTGTTTGTGTCG
>JAGPOY010006645.1:0-10177 GCA_018983105.1 Silene uniflora | reverse complement strand
GAAAAATCGATTACAAAAGTGGTCTAACATGTAAATATAATTGTTTTTACCCTTTCACCCAAAAAAAAATTTGTTTTTCAATAAAAAATTGGCCCAAGAAATCTGTGAGAAGGATAATATGGAGTAATTATGGTACAGCATCTACACAGGATTCAGCAGCGTCACAATCAGTTACGACCTTAGGAGTATTCCTTGACTGACAGTCAGCTAAAAACCGCCAAACTGATCTACAACTTGGAAGCTCTCTCACCATATTCAGTAAACCTTATATCCCTTTCATTTTGGGGGTTGTAGGAATAAATGGGTTACTCCGACACTTCACTTTGGTGCCGTGTCGCGTGTCCGACACGTGTCTGCCCGATACCGACACGACACTTCGATACTTCAATTTAGATCAAAAACTTTAAAATTTTGCCCAAAATTGCCGTGTCTGACACGACTCCTCGTAGAAGAGTCTGAGTAACACAGGGAATAATTACTTAGACATTCTCATAACATATGTGTATCGTACAAGGTCAAACGGCAAAAACAGCAGCAAAAGATCAATGATTCCACCACATTACACTATACTACACCAAATAATGCAGGTAGCTAAATTACAAATTCCAAAAAAAACCCAAAAACAACCGATTAACAGGGCAAAATATCAACAAAAATCATGAAGATGATCAATTTCCAAAGAAAGTGCACCCCAATACTTCAAAGGGAGCATAAACCAGCAAAAAAGACGGGCAAAGTTGAGAGCTTTAACCGAAACAACACAATCAAACTCTAGCCCGACTCCAAAAGGCAGTTGGTAATGCAAAAATGAAGAGACTTCCAAAGTGAAAGTCTTTCAATTGAACCTAAAACAGAGAAAGATCAAGACTTTGTCTAAGAAATCGATCAAAAATCGATCTTTACTAATTTTCAACTACATTTTTAAACAGTATCGGGCATAGGCTGCAACCATGATGCTTCATGCACAAAACAATAACCCACCCTCATAACCCGATATCGTGATGTACGCAATCTTACCCCCATAACAGCGATAACCCGACACCAAATTAACGAGTTAAGTGGACATTATAAGTTTATAATGCGGGTACCTTGAATAATGAAACAAAATAACAGAGCAACTTATTAAAAGAAAAAAAAACATGAGCATGATCAATATTCAAAGAAAATGCACCCAAAACAACAATAATTTGTGTAAACCAACAAAAAAGACGAGCAAAGTTGAGACATTTACCTGAAAAACAAGGAATGTAGGTTCGATTGCTAGGGTTTTGGAAGCCCAGAGATACTGAGAAACTAGGAGAGCTGAGAAGAAGAAAAAAAGGACAATGAAATTGGTGGAAAGTGGAAACTAACGCAAAGCGCAAATGGGTGTGGACACGTACAAATGTACAATGCCAATTGTCTCCACTCTCCACAATTGTGAAAAGGTTCCCACGTAATCCCTCTTACCCATAACTAATGTCTCATTTGGATAAGGGCACGGAAATTAAGGAATAGAGTTAAATAATGAAAAGTATTATTTGGGGTAGGAAAAAGGTGAGATAAATAATGAAAAGTAATAGGTAAGAGTGGATTGAGTTGTTAATAATGAAAAGAGCAAAGGGTAGAAGAGTCATAAATATGGCAAATGGGACATTTGTGTGGGTAAACAAAATTGGCAAATGGGGGACATTAGTTATGGGTAGGAGGGAGTACATTTCATCATCATTCCGGTCATTTATTTACTTAATTACGAAGTACGGAGTATATTTTTTCTGGTAAAATTTAATTGTTTATCTTTTTATTTCAAAAATATCTTTAATAGATACTCCGTAGGTTTGACTTCGATCCTTAGCCCACTTGTCATCTAATATTGGCTCATCTTATATTTCTTTGGTCTTTGTGCTAAAATCAAAGGTAAACAAATGACTGAATTAGAGGGAATAAAAAATTACTCCCTCCACACATTAATGTTCACCCTATTTCTCTAATATATGTGAGGAGTATTTTAATGAAATGGGGTGAACATAAGTGTGTGGAGGGAGTACAATGGAAAACACTACTTTCATTTAAGATCATAATCTAGCTTAGGAGGGGGAGGTGGATCATGTTAATTAAATATTAAGTGTGCAATTAGGTGAAATAAAAGCAGTCACACAAATATTTAGGTGGATCATGTTAAGCGCTCCGGGTAGAAAAAAACGAGTAGAGAGCCACTGACACTAGAGGTTAGGAAGAAAAAAAACAATAAGCTAGCTTAGAGTGAACATTCGAGCGCTCTAAAGGTGAGATTATCCGTAAGACTTTCTAAAGTCTTAAAACTCTGTCACATCAGCTAACTACTAGAAGTAACTTTTATTATTTCTTCTTTATTGTTCAAACTCACCTCAGACTTAATACATTATCCGTCAGACTCGCCTCATACTCTGCTTTTACATTCACTTCTTTTTTTCTTCTAAAAAGAAATGACACATAACATTTATTAATTGGATAATTTTCATTCATGGTGGGGTCAAGACTCAATCTAAGTCAAGTTGAGTCTTGGATTTTCAAGACTCAACTTAAGACTTTGTTAAGATTTGGGTACATTATTGGTAGTTTTGAGCGAATATTGTCTCAAGACTTGCTTAAGAGTCAAGACTACCAATAATCTTACCCTAAGCTAGAAAAATGAGACATTTAGGTAAAAAAAATTCCAATGTTATTTTATCTCGCTAGTCTTGTACTCCGTATAAGTTTTAATGTAAGTTTTGTTAGCCTTCCCGTACTTATGTCATTATGTGGAATGTTTGACTGTTTGAGTTTATTTGAGAACAAGTAAAAATCTAATGTGGGGAAGTTGATGGGACGATATTTGTACGTGGTTAAGGGTCGCTCTAGTGACGGTAATTGGTAAAGGCAGCGAAGTTGGTCCTCTTGCAAGTTATTCGTCATGTTTATCGATCAGTTTGTCAACTGTAGCTACTTTATCATTCTTACTTGGTTTGTGTCGGGTATCCCGACCATGGGAGTCAAGAAGGCATGTATGTACTGAGTACATAAGACAAGATGGAAACCGAGTCAATGGAAGTGAAGAGGAGCAACAATAGAGGCGACACGACCATAGGCGAGCCAAGCAAATTTTTTCGTTCTTCATTAAAAAAGAAAAGTAGTACTCCGTATAAAATGTACATGGGAGATCTATTTGTTAAATACATGGGTTTTGGAAAATATAATGGCATTTTGCATCCTACAAAAAGGACCCCAAATACGCAAATTTTTTCCTTCTTCATGAATATGTAGTTTGCAGGGTAATTGCATCTCGACGCACTTTCTCTGCTGCATTATTTCTGCTGCTGCTGCTTTGTTCAGTTTCTTCTCTTTGTATAGGCTTATTTTCAGCCTCTTAAGCTTTGCTTCAACACAAATTATTTCTTTCTCTACAAGTTCTAGTTCCGTCAAGAGTGTCTGCGCCTGCACCAAGTCTTATATAAGGTCGTCTTATACTCTTACAGTATAAAATAAATTGTCTTAGTAAGTCAGTAAGAGAAGCAAGTAAATGATTACCTTTAAAGGAAGAAGGGATGAAAAGGGTGGATTATAAAGAACAGGGCCTTTCAATGCATACCGTAACACACTGTTTAACTTCAGCTCCTTCGTGAGTCTATGCTGCAACTTTTCAACCTGTCGATCACAATTTAATAGAGCTAAAGTAAGGAGACCGACCTGTTAAATTAGTCGTGATTCTTGTATTACAATGAAAAAGAGAAACCGTCATCTGATTTGGTTCTCGTTGCAGACTTGCAGTTCATACTATGATTATTTGCAGACTTGCTGCAGTTCACTAAAAACTAATCCTCATTGACTAAAAATTTGAAATTACATTTTGTAACTGCGGCGATATTGATTACCCCTTCTTCAAGAGCGGTTCTTCGACTCTTCTGCTCGCTAGACTGCATTAATAAATCTTCGAGTTTCATCATGAAATGTGATGAATACAAGCTATATGGCTTTGTGACCCTTTATACTAAAGGGCAAGCCGGGCCATAAAGCATGGATTGTTGGATTAGAAGAGGTAAGGACAAAATGGTAGGAGAAACTGAATGAATTATGAATAGCTGGTGGAGTTGGCAGTGCTGATGTGAATTAGTTCAAAGTGGGGAAACTGTAATTGCTCATTTTTGGGTTTGGATCACCAATATAAAACAATATAAATTACTATGCTATTCCAACTCACCTTATTCCCTCCCGTACCCGTACCCGTGTCCAACACTCAACACAAAGTTAAATTACTGAGCTAGCTTCAAGTGTCACCCTTTGTCTTCGGCCATATAGGCGTAAGGGGAACTCGTGGTGCGGTTGAACCACAAGACGACTATAGTTGATTCATATCTCGGACTTTCAATTTTCCCTTTGAAGACGCCAAGGTTATCGAATAACATGAAATTATGAAGAAACTAGCAATTAATCTCTTTCTGTTAATCCAAGAACCATATCCTTCTCTTGACATAAGATAAATCTATTTACAAATTAGTCACTTATCTACCTCAAAAAACCAGGCTTAAACAATTAAACAAATAATCGTCTTCATATCAGTTACAAACAGTCATAGCGTTGTCATTACGAGCTTGACTAGCAACAACACGTCTCTTACGTGACTTGGACCGGTGGCTTGACTTAGGACGACGGTCAGAAGAGTGTTTTACTTGGCTATCAACAGGGTAAAGATCCTCAGTTGTAATAATATTAGTATCAGCACCCTCTTGGAGTTGTTCTAGTAAAGCCACTACTTGGTCCATATTGGGCCGAAACCGAGGGTCTATAGATATGCATTGAACAACAAGGTTGGCTATTGCTTTAGCTGACTTTGAAGAGTACTGGCCTTGGATTCTCGAGTCCATAATCCTCGAGATTTTGCACTTCCGAAGGTAAGGTCTTGCCCATTCTACTAGGTCTTGCTCTCTAGTGGAACGGTTTGGGTCAAGGACACGCTTTCCCGTCATTATTTCAAGGAGAACGACACCGAATCCGTAAACATCGTTCTTTGTGGTGAGATGACCTGGAGTGACAGTAAAGAAAATGTCAGATTTCAGAGCAAAATTTACATCTGTTTGAAACCGACATTATAAGGTAGAACGATGGGAAAAGGCGAGAACGAGAGGAACTGGAAAATACAGTAAAAATAAGCAAGATAAGACATGACTTGCTATAATGAACATGTGAAATACATACAGACAATAATAGTTGTAGAAACAAAGAATAATACAGAGGACGAGCAAGCGTATTCCTCGTTATCATGTTATATATACAAGAAGAAATTAAAGAAGGCAAATCTCACCAGTAGATAGATACTCAGGAGCTGCATATCCATGGGTGCCCATGACTCTTGTAGAGACGTAACTTTTCTCATCATATGGTCCATCCTTTGCCAAACCAAAATCAGAAAGTTTTGCATCGAAATTCTACAACATAGGCAAAAGAATAATGTTAGAAAGTTTTGAATTGAAATCCATAGTAACTAGTAAGTAGAAGTGATGCTTTATTCTTTTCTTTTGCAGTATAGATAACGTATGTCGGGCCACTCAGCCGAAAGTATCCGATATGGGTGCATATCTAAGTGCCGGACTGGGCTATTTCATAAAGCTTCCCAGTGTCATACACTCAAACCCATACCCAAGAGTAAGTACCGCTGTACCGGACACATGTTTGTGACTTGTGAGTTAATATAAAGAATCTGAACAACTTAGTGAAAACATTGAAGTAATTGGTAATCCACAATTAGTAGAATGGAGCTTGACTCACTGAATCAAGGAGTATATTGGAAGGCTTAAAATCTCGGTAAATGACTTTAGTCTTAGGGCTATGAAGGAAAGCAAGCCCCTTTGCTGCACCAAGAGCAACCTTCATTCGAAGATTCCATGATAAAGGCTCAAAATAAGAGGATCCTGTTCATAGAAAACTCTCCAAAGTTACAGATAGAAAATTCAAAAAGAAAGATCTTCATATTGAATATTCAAGAAAGTGGAAGTCTGGAACAACTAAGCAAGATGAGAAAATAATTAGACTCACTTCTAAACAAATGATTTTCCAAGCTACCACGCGGCATGAACTCGTAAATTAAGAGCCGATGTTCATCCTCTAAGCAGTATCCGATGAGGTTTACTAGATTATTATGCCGTAGCTGTCCCAAGTAGTTGATCTCAGTCTGCCATTGACAACATTCACAGAGCAATTACTATCCGAAAATCTTAATTATAATAAAAAATAGTTAGATTAAACAGTTTGGGACAATCATTGGCGGCTTGGTGCACATTGCTCCTACAATTCCTACTAAATTCCTTTAGTTATCTAGATAACAATGCATTCTAGATTGAAACTCACCAACACTAACAACAAAGCCTCATTTACAAATAATTTGGGGTCGGTTGGGCATCTATGTTGCAGTAACAGTAAAAAAAAGACAGCATCCCTAGAGAAATGTTACCATTTTCAAACACACTTAAAATCTAAAATGTCTCATTATGTTTTTAACACAGGATTAAATCTGCGTACGATGATAAACATGGAAGAATGGAAAGATGACACATTTGAGCGAATAAAGCAGCACGATTAATTGATTATATGTCCTGTCCAGCAACTCACCAGCCATTCTTTATGACCCTGGAAACCTTCCTGATTAAGCCTTTTGACAGCAATAACCATTCCAAGACCCGGCTTAGCCGGAGCCAAGGTATGCTCATCAATCCAGCCCTTGTAAACACAACCAAAACCTCCTTCACCTAGCACACTATCAGGCCGGAAATTTCTAGTGGCAGTGCGGAGATCGTTGTAGGAGAAGTTCTTCAAATTTGATGACTGCAAAATCTCACCCTCTGATCTTATAACGTTCAGTCTTCCAGATTGAACGCGGCTACTGACACCATCTATAATTAACAACAACAACAACAATATTGAACTATCAGAAATAGAAAGTTATGAGTATATGCTCTAGTAAGTAGTATCATCTTTGATATAGTCATAATTGTAGAATTGTTTCCATGTAGACTATTCAAAATCATATGAAAACAACAAAGCATCAATAAATCAATGTGAAAAGAATATAGCCTTGTAAACATAAGCGAAATTAGGTTTCATCCTTAAACCAATTGGCGACATATATCCTTATATCAAAAAATCACATATTAACAAAGTTATGGAAAATTCTTGTTTCAGACGGACCATTTTTGTCTTAAGTTAACACGATCAAATGTTATCATTTTACGATAAAATGTAATATTTCCTAATAATAAAATTTTACCATCGGACAATTTTAGTTATAACGTTCTATCATTAAATATTTAAATGGTTACTTTATGTTAAGGAAATGTTGAAATAAGATAATACCGTCTTAAGGGAGACTTACTCGTATTAATAACATGAAATTGAATTAGCAACCAAAAAGAATTACTAAAAATACACGAAATGACATGTACATCAAACACAAATTATAAAATAAGACGGTGGTTTTATTTTGGAGAAGAGAAGAGAAGAGAAGAGGGAATTACTTGAATGTTGGAGATGACATTCGTGAGCTTTGATTTTGGCACTCAAACAGCAGCCCATCAAATCCAATTCTGGTGGAAGAACAGTACTGTGATCAACAGGTGCTTTTTTTTCCTAAGAAAGGAAGGTGAGGTATTTGAATGAGGAAATGAAGTGGGAGGAAGGTTGCAAGAAATGAGCAAAAGTGCAAAGCAAGTTGATAAGGGGGAGACTAATTATACACAATATAAAAGCACGGATAGAGTAGTAGCTAGTAATATTACAATGAGTAATATAATACCACATGCTCATTTAAATTGACTATTACTACGTCTAGTCTTCTACTCCGAGCTACGAAGTATATTTCAAGAGTCATGCTTACATCTGACAAGCGGATTAACTTGATCGGGTTAGTTTGGATCGAATTTTTTTTGGATTTGCAAAAATTCGGGTTTAATTGAGTCATTTTAGGTATATGTCTGTTTTTATCAAGTTCTTCATCAATTTGCAGCAATTAACATTCGGGTCGAATCATATTAGTTCGTTTCAATGTGGGTTATGGGTCTTTAATTCGAGCGTCGGATCGAGCTATTCGGATTAGGTCAATTTCTTCTGGTCTAGTCCTGCTAATAACTTTTGTCCTTTTACTTTTTACCTAAGTGGTCATGTTAAAATGGTTTTGGTTACTCGATTTATGTAAATTACTTAGTACTCGGTAATGTTATAATAGAAATGGAGAGGGGAGAAATGCATAAAGGGAATCGATATATTATTGATGATTGTTCTTAGTTTCACAATTACAATAGTTCGTATTTATAATACTGTAAGACAGTCATAAGATCTCCTAATATAGGAAACCGTAAAAATATAACTTTAACTTATTTTATTCTGATTACGGTATATTACGATACCGTAATCTTCCCTAACATGTTACATAACATGAATTGCACAAGCGTTTGAGAACAGAACGAATTATGCACAAAAGGTAAAAGTACTTATCATTCTTCCATCCTCAATTATTTATGTTCACAAATTTCATTCATACTTTGAGTAACTGATTGTTCGATCTATTTGGAATTAGTATTTACTCGTATAATGTGTATACCTTAATAATTACCTCTAGCTAGCAACAGTTCACATAACTAATACTCCTTAGTTCACTAAAAGTTTCCTTGATTGTCCTCTTCTTGGTCTTTATACCAAAAACAAACATGAATAGATGAAAAGAAATGGGCAAACAAGAAACGGTAATAGAAATGAAATGTTCCCCGATTGAGGTGGGAACAAATAAGTGTGAAAACCAAGACTTTTCAACGTGTTTTCGCTTTAGAATTGAGCTGGCTTGGAGTAGAAAGGATGCTGTGGACCTGTGGTTGCGTATTTCCATAATCACGTGCCATGTATATGGGTACTAAGTCAACGCGACATTGGAGTTGACTTTATAAATTACAATTAGGTCACTCTCACTGACACATTACCTGTACTTATTCAATTGCTAATCTAAACTGAATGTTTACCATCTTTATTTACTGTTGCTTGCTTTCAGTGATTCTAGAATGCATCTAACTTATCTAAGTAACCTCCATTTCATTTAATCATGTTATACTCTTAAAATAGTACGGATTATAGTTTGGAACTATATGGTCTATGGACTAGTCGATAAGGGTGGTACGTACTATTTCGCTTATTGAACCGTATCTCATAAGTGGTGCCGAATATAAATAAGTGTCTGACATGGCCGACGTCCGTTGCGTTACTTTGTCGTGTTGTGCCTAATGTTTGGAGGGCGCCCCAAGGCCCACGACCCCGTTCTGGCATATTGGCCCGTCATGCCTAGGTCGTCCCGCCAATTGGGTTGATGAGCTAATCTGTACAAAAATGTCTGTCTTATTCCGATTTTTCTTACTAAAAATTTGTACTTTTTTGATTAAATAAATTGAGTTCTAAAGGATGGTTCATGCCAAATCATTTTGGGATTAAGGCCAGGGGCGGACCCAGAACTAATTTTTTGGTGTAGCAGAATTATTATGTTTGAAAACGGTTAATATATCCCAATTTATGTATGCATTATATTTACGATCCTATACAATTTTGGTTCCTTGCGATTTCTTTCACGTAAAAACTTTGCTATTATTCATTTTATTTATAAATTTATGATGTTAAATTTCTATTAGGACATCATAAATTTATAAATAAAATGAATAATATTAAACTCTAGACACAAGACTATTAATTTTATGAAGGAAAAAAAAAGGAAACAAACAATAAGTATTAGAAATTCACTCATAAATAATAAAAAATGACAGTATTTACATTGGAAAAAAAAGACGCCATTAATAATAATATGCTATTGAATTTTGAGATTCAAATCAAATGAGAGAATATAGTGGGAAAGGAAAGAATTATGGGAAATATAAAGTCATTTATTACATAATTAATAGTTATTTTTGGTGTAGCAAAATAATTTTTTCTCATTAATTTCTTGGGCTTTGGTGTAGCAATTGCTACACCATTCTTCTATGTGGGTCCACCCCTGATTAAGGCTCTGATGTTGTTGTTGTTCTTATTGTTGTTAATATAAGTGAATAATTCCGTAAGTTTTATTAAGTTAATTTTCTTTACACTTAAAATTACAAATAAATATTGCACCAAAAAAAAAAAAATTACAAATAAATAAAATTAAAGAAGTTATGATATT
>JAGPOY010006644.1:0-10177 GCA_018983105.1 Silene uniflora | reverse complement strand
CATGCGTAATTAAATTCCATCCAAAATCAAGGCTCCATCCTATCATTTATAACTCAAACCCTAGTTTACTTAGAAAAATGACAAATACATGCAATGATAAATTACCGACTTATACAACTTAATTAATCATAATTAACACATTCAATGCATTTAATTGAAAAATAGAGACAAGCGTTACATGGTTTACCTTTTGCAAATGAGTTATTTAATGGTAATACTACAACCTTTGATTGCCCTTCTCAAAATACTACAACCTATAATTTAACTAAGATTACTACCAACTATGACACCATTCCCCTCATATTACAATTCGTGGAAGGGCAACCGAAATGACAGGTACCATAGTTTTAAACACACTTATTAACCAAATCTCTCCCTTCGACTTCCTTTACCTCACCTACTTGACCTTTTTTTCGATAAAATGTGATTATATTATAGAAAAAAACGTAACCATACAACGATTGTAAATTAGACCGACTTGGCCCAACTTACCCTCGCCCACAAAACTGTTCGGCCCAAATTGGCATTCTCATCTATCACAAACCAAACAGATATTACAACAAAAACCAAATTAGATCAAAAGGGACAACAAATCCCTAATAATCATCGTCTTCCTCGCTGGAGACTCTCAATCAAGGCGCGATCTTGGGCGTCATCGAAGCTGCCTTCCATGTTCATCACTCGATGAAGAACTTCATCCATTAGGTGTACTGCCACCCTCTCAGGCCTACATACGGTAAGTTCATGCTTACTCAGGTTCCTTTGTCGCCAAATCCAATAGATAGCAGCATTAATAATAGCATTAATCAGGCTTCTCCTCATGTATGTTCCTGTCAGATTCAATCTCCAAGTGCTGAGGTTACAAGGAGGAATGGTGATCTGCAATTGGGTACCCAGATGGGAGATTAGTATCCGGCTGTAGTCGCACTCGAAGAAGAGATGCTCACTTGTTTCTCCCACACGACCACAAAGGTAACAGTTACTTTCTTCACTTATCCCTAATCTGTATAGCTTTTCATTTGTACTCAATCTGCCTAGATGATAAATCCAGCCGATGAAACCATGTTTAGGAATAGTGTATTTGTGCCAAATTAGCTTAGCCCAAGATACAGGCTCCCCCTTGGATCTGAGGAAGTCGTATCCTCGAGCTATGGTGTATTCATGACCCTTCTCCTCTCTCCAAACTTGTTGCATGAACTGTGCTTGTAGGAGGTCTTTTATCTTGCATACTTTTCTCCATGACCAGCTGGAGTTATTATTGGGAATATACTCCAACCAGTCACTCCCTTTGAGGTAAACCTGGTTTACCCATTTGACCCACAGGTGGTCAGGCTTTGAAGCCAACCACCAGACCAGCTTCCCAACTGCAGCTTGGTTCCATATACTGTCATTTTTTAACCCCAAACCACCCTCCTTCTTAGGCCTACAAGTTTTATCCCAAGAGACAAGGGGGGACCTCACATAATCCACTCCCCCATCCCAAAGAAAATTGCGACAAATGGCCTCAATTCTTTAAATAACCCCAGTAGGCAAAATGAAAATGCTAGCCCAGTAGTTATGTAGGGTCTTTAGCACAGCTTGGATAAGGGTAAGTCTTCCTGCATAGGATAACTTCCTGGCACCCAAAACTCTGATCCTATGTACAACCTTATCAATGAGAGGTTTACAATCTTTGGCCCTCAATCTGGTGGTTTTGATAGGAACCCCTAGGTATTTAAAAGGAATAGAGCCTTCAACCATACCTGAAACTTGAATGATATCTTGTTTCAAACTCTCTGGGACCCCATTGAAATAGGCATTAGACTTGCCCCTACTCAGATTTAAACCTGAAGATTTGGAGAATGTAGAGAAGGTTCTGAGCATAGTCATGATGGACTGGCTGTCTCCTTTGCAAAATAAGAGAAGGTTATCTGCAAACATAAGGTGTGTCAGCTTCATAGGCTTACATAATGGATGGAAATTAAAATCCTGGGCAGTGGTATGAGTTAGGAGTCTAGATAAGTATTCCATGCATATAGTGAACAGCAGGGGGGGAGAGAGGATCCCCCTGCCTTAGACCTCTTTGCCCTTTGAAATAGCCAAATACATTGCCATTTAGATTGATTGAGTAGCTAGCAATTGTGACACACTGCATAATCCACCCTGTGACTGGCTTGGGGAACTGTAGAGCATTTAGCATTTGTTCTAAAAAGGCCCACTCAATTGTATCATAAGCTTTCTGTAAGTCCATTTTAAACAAGCATCTAGGAGAGACGGCCTTCCTCTCATATAGCCTAATAATATCTTGACAGATAAGAATTTTTTCCATGATGCTCCTCCCCTGAATAAATCCTCCTTGGTTCTTAGCAATCAGATCAGGAAGAATACTGGCAAGCCTGTTGCAAATTATTTTGGAGATACATTTATATATAACATTGCAGCATGCAATTGGTCTATATTGAAGCACACTAGTAGGCCTGTCAACCTTAGGAATTAATGTGAGCATGGTTAAGTTTATCTGTTTCAGAATGAGGCCTGAATCAAAGAAATCCAACACAGCTTTTGTGACCTCAACACCCACAGTGTCCCAACTATCCTTAAAGAATTTGCTAGAATACCCATCTGGCCCAGGAGCCTTGTCATTTGGAATGTGGAATAGAACCTCCTTGACCTCCTCTTTAGTAACTGGACTCAGCAATATCTGCTTATGATACTCACTACACACTGCTCCTTCCCTCACAATGCTGCTATTCACCTTTGTGGTAGGAGCTTTAGATCCCAGCAACATTGTATAATAATCCAAAAAGGCTTGCTGAATCCCTTCTTGGCTATCATGAGCTCTATCCATGTGATCAACAATTTGGCAGATGTAGTTCTTATTCCTTCTAGCTTTAAGGACCCCATGAAAGTATGCAGTGTTTGCATCACCCTCCTTGATCCAGTAAGCCTTAGATTTCTGCTTCAGAAACTCCACCTTTGCAGCCTGTAGAATAATATATTCCTGATGAGTAGCATGCTCCTGATGTAATAAGTCTGTATCTCCTGGGTTTGCAATAAGCTGCTCCTGAATCTGAATGAGCTTTAGATAAGCTATATCAGCCCTGTTTTCTATGTCAGAAAACTGAGCTTGATTAAGTTTCTTAAGCTCAGGCTTGAGAAGCTTCAATTTTTTGACAACCTTAAACATATGAGTGCCATCAATACTATTGTTCCATACATTTGTAACACACTCATTAAACCCCACATCAGAGCTCCACATATTAAAATACTTGAAAGGTCTATTCTGCTTTGCAACCTGACCTCCATCTCTAATCACACAAGGAGAATGATCAAAATAGCCTTCTGGAAGAAAGTTAGCAATGTATATAGGAAAGACATTCACCCAATCTTGATTAACCAAAAATCTGTCCAACCTGCTATAAACCCTAGTAGCAGGTGGTTGCTTATTGTTCCAAGTATAAAAGGAACCAGAGGCAGCAATATCCATCAAACCACAAGCATGTAGACAGTCATAAAAGGGTTCACTCTCAGCTGCTGTAACATTACCACCTAACCGTTCATTTGCTTGCGAGACACAATTGAAGCAACCCCCTATAGCCCAAGGACCCTGAGTCTGACGTGCTATATTCCTCAAATTAGCCCACAAGCTTTCCCTTTCTCTAACTCCATTGAATGCATACATGATAGTGTAGAAAAACTTCATCTGATTAAATTTATTAGTAGCATGAATATGTACATACTGAGCATCATATTTTAGAAACTGAATCTCAAAAAAGTGGGGATTCCAGACAACCCACACTCTGCCCCCAGGGTGGCAAGAATTATTGGTTGAGACGCTCCAGTTACCAAAAATTTTATTAACTATTCTACTGATGTTTGTGGATTTAACCTTGGTCTCAAGTAAACCAAAAAGACCAATATTATTTGAATGTAAAAAATTATTCACAAACCTTTGCTTTACCTCCTTATTCATTCCCCTCACATTCCAAAATCCAAAATTCATTGTACAATATTGGGGGGATCAGTACCATGTATCTCAGTGCTATCAGTAGCACTACATGAGGCTTGCAAGTCCCCCATTTGACATGGTGTAGCTTGGCCTCTCTTACTTTCTTCACCAATACCATGTCTAGTGTCTTTATATTGTCTCACAGGGGAAATAACCCCACTGGACAGAGCAACTGAATTGTGGAAAGGAATCTGGACATTCACCACTAATAGCTCCTTTGCTTTTGCAGGTGTAATGACCCCTGAGTGTGGCACAATAGGAACAATAGAAGAAGCAGCATTAGTGGCACTTGGAGCTGAAGACTTTGGTCTCCAAACTTTCTGAGGTACTTGAACATTTTTTTGGCTTGCCTGTTTATTTTGGCTTGCCTGTTTATTCTTCCTGCATGATTCCTTCTCATGTCCTAAACCTTTACATTTAGTACACAAGATAGGCTTTCATTCATAAATAACATCAATATTCACCTTGTTGCTTGATTCATCTAGAAAGGAGATGCTCTTAGGAAAGGATTGACCCAGTTTTAGTTCAACCAAAACCCTAGCAAACCCTAATCTAGTTTTCAACTTTGTTGGCTCATCACTTTTGACATACTTACCCACTAGAGAAGTAATTTTGGGTAGACTCTTACCCCAAAACTTCAGTGGCAGCTTCTGAAGCCTGATCCAGGCAGGGACAGATTGAACTCCCTCCTTAGTTAATTCAATATCAGGATGCCATGGCTTAAGAATGAGTGGTTTATTGTCAAACAAAAAATGACCACTATTGAGCACAGCCTGCTTCATCTCTTCCTTTTGGAAACGTGCCAAGAACACTCCATTAGGAAGGAAAGAGATTTTGACAATAACATGCTTGCTCCATATTCTTTTCAGGAACCCTTCCAGGATCTGCCATGGAGGATTTGCCCCACAACAAACCCTACCACAGCCTGTTGCCAGTAATCCAGTTCCTCTTGGACATCATCAATTGATAATTGCATCAATTCAGGTTCCTCATCAATAATTTTGATGATTTGCTTGCCATGAACTTGATACCACGAGCCCTCCTGATGTGCATCATCTTCAGAACCTGAATCCTCTTCACAGTCCTCTACTATAGCACCAGACAAATCAAAGGGAGCAATACAAGTCACCTCATTAATACTCTTATGTTTTTGGCCTATCTCAACATCTGGTTTACCCACAACTTTAGACTTCTCTGATTGTATAGCTTGTGACACGATTGATTTTGTAATAGGTGATTGATTTTTATTGTTAGATTTATTAGCCATTGTGATCTGGATTCAAGAAAATCAAGATCAGAAAACCTAGAGGAGACGGCATGATCGCTTTCTTTCTCTAGGTTTTTCCATTTTTTTGAGCTAATGTGTCCTTTACTTGACCTTTACTCCTCTCTTTAAACAATCTTCTCCATTTTCCAGATAAATGTTTTGATCATCATTCTTTGACGCCATCACTATCTTCATCACAAAGGGTAATCCGAATGTTGCACTTAATTCGTGATTGAAGACGTACTGATTTCAACTTTGCCCTAATTTGGATTCGCAATGACACGGGTAACTCGATTGTACCCTTTTTCCTTCTAATTTTGATTTATAGTGAATTTTAATTGAGTTATGTTAATCACTTTTTGTGTTAATAAGTAAGAGTTTTGTTAATTAATTGAGTTATGTTAATTATTGTTGATTTTCCAGATCAAATTTGCCCTAATTAATTGAGTTATGTTAATTATTGTACTCCATTTTTCCAGATCAACTTTGCCCTAAAACTGTAGATTTCTTATCAAATATATTGTTGATTTTGTATTCAAATTTTGTTGATTAATTAGGGAAGGCCATGGCAGAAGGTGACCTTGAAATTATGGCATGGTGGTTGTTTTAGAGAGGGTGATAAAGGTCTGGTCTTTATGGGTAGTACATTTAGGACTGTTGGTGTAGACCCAGATGAGATGGGTTGGTTTACATTAGTTGATGAAGCTGAAAAGTGTGGGTTTAATATGGATTTGGATGGTATATTTTTCATGAGCCCTAGTGATGGATTGCAGAGGGCTTTGGATGACACTCATGCTCAGGTTATTTGTAAGATGGCAGTTGATGATAGAGTTGGTGAGTGTTTCATTATACCTGGGTCTGATATTCCTCAGTTAATGCATTTGTTAGAGTGTGGGATTGGTCATAACTTAATGAAAATTACATCTAAAATGATTACTAGAAGAAAGGGGAGTACAATAAAGGGATCACTTTTGTCTTCACCCACAATTAAAACCTTAGCTTTATCCAACACAAAAAGTAGAAATAGTGGGCAAGAAAGCAATAAAAAAAGTAAAAATACATCACAACCAAAGAAGAACAAAAGCACAAAAGCTTCACAAGCTAGCTCAAAAGAAGCAGTTTGGAAGACCCCTACAAAGGCATCTCAAAAAACAAAATTGTTTTAAGAACCCCACCCACACTAAGCTCAAAACAACCAACTTCCCTAGACACCCAGAGTCGGCTCAAAACAATCAACCTCACCAAAACTGCTCCTCAACCATCTTCTACACAAATCTTGCCTGACTTTCCTGAACCCTCATATGATTTGAATGATCTGAGAATTACAGATCTATTTAATCAATATGAGGAAAATGCAGATCTATCTGCCCTAGGTGGGTGTGACTTAAGTGAGGATGAAATAGAGGACCCTGGGTATAATCCTGAAAGTGAATCTGAGGGAAATGAAACTGAGTCAGATGTGGAAAGAGTTGATGAAGATGACCATGTTAATGAAGCATTGGATGAGGGAGACTTGAGTGATGTGTCTGACATTGATGATGAGTTAAAAGAAGTAAGGCTTAGACAGAAGCAATTCAATGCAAATGCCCTAAAAATTGTGACTCAACTCCAACTAGAAGCAGCTTCTGGAAAACTGAGTGGGCAAGAAAAAGCAGTACATGTAAACCCAACCACTAATGATCACACTGACATCAATCTGAGTGATTATGATGAGAGTGGGGATGAAGAGGTTGCCCTAGAAAACAGTGATGAAGAGAGTGTACCTGGTAAGATGATACAATCAAAGGTTCCAGTTGTAAATGAGAGCTCTAACTTCAACAAATTAAAATGGAGTGTGGGAATTAGTTTTGTAAGTACAGAAGTTTTAGAGATTGTGTCACCAGATATGCCATTGCTCAAGTTTAGGTAGGGATTTAACCTTTGACATTAGTGACAATACTCATGGTAGGAAGCTTGGTGTAAGGTGTAAATCTGGTTGTCCATTAGGGCTTTATGGTAGTTTGGATAATCAAAGAGCATCATTTGTGATAAAAGCAGTAGATCCTGGTCATACTTGTCAGAGGACAATGGAAAGCAATAGACAGCTCAAATCTACATTGTTAGCAAAGCAATTTCTGCACGTATTTAAGGCAAAACCACATTGGCCAGCTGCTGACATTATAGAAACAGTGAGAAGAGCTTACAAGGTCTTAATAAAGAATGGATTTGCCTACAAAGTGAAGTACTATGCTCATAAGTTGTTACATGGGTCAATGAAGGAGCATTACAGTAGATTGGGGAGTTACATAGCAGCCCTTGAAAAGACAAACCTAACCAGTTCCTACACTTTGTTAACCAACCCAAATGTGACTTCAAACCCACCTATATTTCAGAGGTTTTATGTGTGTTTTGATGCCCTGGAGCAAGGTTGGTTGCTAGGATGTAGAAGAATACTTTCTGTTTATGCATGTGTCCTCAAAACATTCTTAGGTGGCCTCAAAATGAGCAAATGTTCCCTTTGGCTTGGGCAGTAGTTGAAGGTGAGAACAATGATAGCTACAAGTGGTTTTTCAAACAATTGAAGCTAAGCTTTGGGATAGAAGATGGTGAAGGCATGACTATTATTTCTGATCAGCATCTGGTATGCTATTATATCTCTTCCTCTGCTCAGACTATTATTATACATGCTTGTTTGTTATCATCTACTATATGCCTAAAAATCTCCTCTTTTTTGACAATTTATGCTTTTCCTGTAGAGCATATATAGTGGCTATGGTAGCTCAAGAATTCCCAGGAGCTGAGCATAAACATTGTGCCAGGCATATATTTGTTAACTGGCACAAGACGTACAAGGGTGAAGATATGAAGATTATGTTTTGGGCGTGTGCTAAGGCTTACAATGAGCCTGACTTCAATGAAGCATTACAGAACCTGAGAGAAGCTGATCCCAAAGCTGCTGAAGTTTTCATTGCTATCAACCCAACTTTTTTTTGTAGAGCATTCATCTAGAGCCACACTCAAAATGATGTCATAGTAAGCAACATGTCTAAAACCTCTAATTGAATACATAATTGGTGCAAGATCCAAACACGTCATATACATGCTTAAGGAAATTAGGACTTCAATTATACAAAGGCTAGTTAAAAAAAAACAGAGATGGAGGGGAGTACACATGTAGTATGTCCAAAAGTTCAGGAATTGCTTGAAGTAGAGAAAGACAAGGCTTCTTTATGTAAAGCCTTGCCTTCTAGACCTACCTTGTTTCAAGTGGAGTATGGCCTTGAAGGTTTTTCTATGGACTTAGAAGTTAGGACATGTACATGTAAAAAATGGGACCTAACAGGGTTCCCATGC
Source organism: Silene uniflora (assembly GCA_018983105.1). NCBI lineage: Eukaryota > Viridiplantae > Streptophyta > Magnoliopsida > Caryophyllales > Caryophyllaceae > Silene > Silene uniflora. The sequence continues at coordinate 1,589 of JAGPOY010006644.1, read as the reverse complement.
TTTCATGCTATATTTGCTATTTTCTCTCCTTATGGTAATGCTGAAGACTATGTGTCTGATTACTACAAAAGGAATGCTTACTTAGGGTCTTATAATCTGGGGATTAACCCAATACCTGGTCGGAGACATTGGCCAAAGAGGAAAATGCCTCTAAACCCCCCACCCATTAAGGTAGGGCCTGGTAGGCTAAGAAATAAAAGGAGGAGAGGTCCACATGAGGATCCAATCAAGAAAGGAAAGTTAACAAAGCATGGCCTTGTAATGACCTGCTCTATTTGCAAATTAAATCACACACTCACAATAAAAGGAGGTGTCCTGATAAGGACAAGGCACAAGAACAACTAGCAGCAAAAAGACCAATGGGCAGACCTAGGAAATATCCAACGGTTGAGGCCAGTGCAGAGTCAGCTGTTCAGACTTCTCAAACTCATCATGCAGCTACGGCACAACCAATAAGAGTTGGTAGAAATTGAAGAGTTTTGTTGAGTGGCAGGGGTGGTAGAATTTCTGCTAGAAGAGGTGGTGGAGAGGTGTTGGTAGATCTAGGGTAAGTATCAAATTAGCTTGTCCAGTTAGATCTAGGCAAAGTATAGTATTTTATTACAATGACATTTCATTTCTGTACAGGCACCTCAAGGATTTGGAGTGCTATTTGATGAACATGGAAGTGCATTTAGAAATGTAAAGTTATGTTCTTTTAACATCAACTTTAGTATTCAGCCAGGTCTGATTGATAAATAAGTTTAGTGACTTCCCTTGTTGTTGTCGTATTTTGTTAATTTAACAAAATGTTGTTGTCGCGGGCTATGGGTAGTACTGGAGGACCAACAAGGATAGTGGTCAATGGACAAGATGGATCAAATACTCAAGAAACAGTAAACCAGAATGTTTGAAATAAGAACATTATATTTTGTGGCAGCCTTTGTATGAACTTAGTTTGAGACAAGAAAGTTGCATTTTGTGGCTGATGCGTGCATTTCATATAGACTTTACGGTCCAATTTAGCACGCATTTCTATGTCATTTAGGTGATATTATGTCACTTTATGCCCCGAATATGCTACTTTGTACTTTCATTGCCATTTTGTAGGTACAAGCTGTGAAGTAGTGGAAATCAAGCCAAAATTGTCCCGAGCATGCACATTTAGGAGATGGAGGAGTCGGAGCTGATTACTCGAGCATTGGGAACCGTGAAACCGTCCCATAATCAAGTCAAAAGGCCAAGTTGTGGACCAAGCACGAACTAGTAGAAGTAAGGGAGCTTGGCGAGCAAAGGAAGAGCTTCACGCCGCTAGTACCTACTTCGGAGAGCCATATCTCGAGTTCTACAACAGATAATCAAGTGATTCTAATTGGAGGGGAAAGCTTATCCTCTTAGCTTTCCAACTCCACAAAAATCGCTTGATTCCGATAAGTAACGAAGAAATGGCGGCCGTTTGAAGTTCAGTGCGCGAAGCAGGAGTTACGCGCTGAGAAGTGCTCGATCGAGAGCCTATTGTGGTCGATCGAGTACTATTGTGGTCGATCGAGAGCTTCTTGTGGTCGATCGAGTGATTGGTTGAATAATTATGTTCGATCGAGTGGGTATTG
>JAGPOY010006643.1:0-10178 GCA_018983105.1 Silene uniflora | reverse complement strand
TTAATGCCCACTTTTTATTTTAATGATGTTTAATTAATTATTTAAAGTTTATCGATTAAACTTTAACTAATTAACAAACGAGTGTAAAGCGTAAGGAAATGAACGAAAACAAACGAAAGGAAGACACACGATTTTGAAGTGGTTCGGCCTTACAACTCACAGCCTACGTCCACTATTCTCGATTAATAATGTTAGTACCTCTCTCCGGATTACAAAATTACTAACCCACTCGTACAACTAACTCCAGTTGTAACTCAATTTGAATATCACTAGATATTCGGTTTCACAATCTTAAGTTACTAAGAAAGTATTTTGGCGCTCTTTTGAATGTTCACACAATTGAACGTATAATGGACAACGCTTAATACTATTATCTAGCAACGTAACTTAAAGAATGATAGGAAAATTATAGCACAACTTTTTGCAAAGGATTTTTCAAAGCAAAACAAAACTTACTTGAATAAGAGTTAAAGCGCATATTGTTTGCAATAGAGTTTTTATATTTCGAAAAGCTTGTTGAAATGAATAACGACATTTGTATTTATAGTAGAGATGATCGACTAGGGTTTGTTCGAACGAAACCCTAAGTGCCGTGGGGAGGTAGATTCGTCTACAAGAAATGAATCTTATCTTCCCATTAAATATAATCCATATAATAATTTATTAAGTAAATAAGATAAAACAATATCTTTTCTTTACTTAATTTAATCAAAAGATAATTCGGTTAAGTAAATAAATCTATCTATAAACATTTACAAGATAATAAATTATCTTGTGAAAATATTACAGAATCAATAGTTTACTTGCATAAGGATACAAACGGTTCGTATGGCACGAAACCCTAGGAGGCCGAAACCCTAGATGGGTGGCGCACATCCCTAGGTCCGTTTATTCCTTGGCCCGAATAATGGATTAGGTCAAATAGCTTTGTAAACCCTAGGTAGCATGACGACTCAAATGCCGTTTTACTAACCAATAAGGATACGTAAGCAATTCATTTAAGTGAGTCATATTTTCATCTTTATCATATGTACAGACGTTTTCTAAAAATATATTGAGAATTTTATCCGTGAAAAATAATTTTAAAGAACTAAAATTGTGCTATTAAAATTCCACCCAAAGTTATAGCAAAGCAAGCTATAACTTTAAGCTTGTCAAGTTAAGGTTATAGGCGTAATAGCTATAACTCTAACTTTCCAATATTTCTTCTCTAAGTAGCGTTACTTGATAGACACCCTATACTATCTAATCTTCCTGGAGATCTTCAGTAGTAGGCCGTCTTTATTGTGATCATAAGCTCTTCATCTTGGAGCTTGTTTATAGACTTGATAAAGTCTTCACTTGAGTGATCGTCATCTTGAAACTTTGTTACGGTGACAATGACGCTTTAAGAACTTCTTTAATGATATAGCTCAAGCTTCCTATATCATCACTTCTGAAAGATGCTTGAAGGATGTCTCACAAATCGTCAGCGCTTGCTTCGTATATGTTTATAAGTCTTTGAATGGTTCGTCAATGTTATAGCTAGCAAAGCTATAACTCTACTTGATAGTCATGAATTACTATAAGACAACTTAACAAACAATTACGAGCATACGTAGCATTATCATATATATATATATATATATATATATATATATAAACACTTGTCATTTATCAAAACTTAACATATATCTTATATGGTCCAACAAAAGATAGTAGTTAAAACTTAAAAGATCCAATATAGAGTTAATAAAAAGTCTAATAATAATTTGAATTATAAAGCTACTAAAATTATTTTTTAGTAGAAATCATATGATCATGTACTAAATTATGAAAATAAATTAAGAATTTACTCTCATCATTTAAATCGTAAAATCTATCCACATAATTCCTCATTGACAATAAAGATAGTAGCTAAAAGGTCTTATACGTGGTAAATGAAAAAATCCAATAATTTGGATTATAAACCTTCACAATTTCACATATTGGTACTTTTGATTTATTTCAAAGCCATCTTAAATATTGTAATTAGCATACTTGCGAAAAAGTGAAAAACAAGGTGTATATGTGCATGTGATTAAAACGTTCATAGTCTTTTTAAAAAGATACTCCATATTTCTATCTTTTAAGATTTTAAAATTTTTAACCTTTAATAAGTTGTATAGTTAGTTTTGTAATTAATATGATACTTATTTTATTTTATTTAAATTTAAATTTTAACTATCAATTTGCAGATTATTGATTGTGAGGAGGCTATTAAAAAGAGAAAATTACATATTTTGATTTAAATGTGAAAAACAAAAACATATTTTTACTCTTTTAGTCGGCTTATAAAGTATCACCATTCATCATCTATTTTACATTTATATTTTTTAGAAAAAGTATAGATTCTGAGGAAAAGTATCTATTTAACTTTCTTAAAAAATCCTATCGGATTTGTAACCGCGATCTTGGAGTGCTTTGTTTATCGATTTAACGACGTAGCCGTTTTAAGCTTAAATTATGACGTACATCATAAATATAGAAAAAAACCAAATTTGTAAAAAATAAACAAACATTTATAGTTCTAAAATTAGCCACATTAATTGTCGATTACAAAATATTCAAGAATAATATTAACATGTATTAAAATATATGAACATAAAATTCAAATTAAAACTTCTATCTATATTACTATGATTATGAAAGATAATGTAAAAGGAAGAAAACATTTACAAATGTTTTGCTTATAGCTTTTTCGTGATAAAAAAAAAATAATTTATATATTAGTTAAAGATGGACGTCAACAAAAAATAAATACACGTGACAAATAGAACAAGTCCGCGATTGGAACCCAATGCTCATTTTCCACCGATTTATCTCCATTAACCGCTAATTAAAGCCATTATGGCTCTAGATATCGAAAAGACAACGACCATGTAAACAATTAGCTTATTTACTAAATCTGTATCATACATCATTTAAATATTCACTCAATTGATTAGTATTTGTACTCACGAATTTAGTTAGCTTGGTTTCTTGAATAATTATATGGATCGTTGTATTTCTATTTTCAATCATGCATGTTTATTTGGAGCTTTCTTGCACTTCCAACAATTTGCTTCGTTTTGTATTTCTAGATGTTTCAAATATGTTTTACCTAATAATAGGTTAGTAAATAATTGATTGACAAATTGATAATTTGAAGAAAATAAAATTTATTACTAAGGAGAATGTTTAGATTTGTGAAAAAAAAAAAGGTAATTATTATTTTCAACATGTTTAAAAGGTTGTTTCAGGTTTTAGCCTCTACATGATTACTAATGATTTGTTTTTTTCAATACATACAATAATGAAATTTAGATTAGTTAAGATGTAACATAGACGTACTCAATAGCATTAGTGTTACACCAAATATAACCAGTCACTGCTTGCTNAAAAAAAAAAAAAAAAAAAAAAAACGTAAATTTAAATGGTACCCGTGATTTTTCACGGGCACAAAACTAGTTTAAGAGTTTAAAGATGTGTTTATCGCATATCAAATCTAAACCCGGTGTGGAAAGAACCTCAGTGACATCCTACAAGGTTAAGCAAAGAACTCAATATGTTAATATACCCATCTATAGAAATTTTTTTTCCCATCTAAATATCTTTGGAGCTATATCACCTTGTGCATGCTTCAAATATTATTTGCATCTAATTTGTTTTTTTAATATGTGGATATAAAAGTATTAGAAATGACTTAAACGGTCTCTACTCGATAAAATATGAATTAAGCTTTCATTTCAAGTGCTTAGTTTGTAAAATAAATCTACAAAATATATTCCCACAATCGAAATCCAAAATGTTCATAAGCTTTCTTATGTTCCTTATTGTTAATACAAGAATTTCATCAAAATTTTGATAAACTTGAGTCAACCATCTTGATCCTGTGCACAAACAAAATCAGTAATAAAGACTATAAAATAATTTATTTCAAATAACATATAAACTAAAAAACATACGGAGATGATTAAACACATGAATAAAAAAATATATGTTAGAGATGATTAAACGTATGAATAGAAAATATATTAATTTAAGTAGGTTGATCAAAAAAGTATAATATCACAATTACACAACATTATATAGTTGATAGCAAATTGATGGTTAAACATCATCAACCACCACCTAAAGAAAGTAGTAATATAAATAATATAAAAAAACATTAAGGAAGACAAATAGTGGGAGTTGGGAAAAAAATGAATTGAAAATACAAATGACATAATTGAAAAGATTAATTATTTCATGATGGTATAAAAAGTAAATTGTGGAATTTTAAAAGGTTTTTCATTCAATTTTCTAAATTTATTTTACCATTAATTATGAGAGTAAATTTTGATTGTGGAGTTGACAACACAAGCTACTTTTATTTTATTTTATTTTTTTATTTTTTTATGTATGTTAGAAATGTCATATGAAATAAAATGACACTCAACTTGCCTTTTTAATTATATTGTAAAAATTAACTATTCCATGATGGTTCAAAAAATAAACTATGGAATTTTAAAAGGTTTTCATTTAATTTTCTAAATTTATTTTACCATTAATTATAAGAATAAGTTTTGATTGTGGAATTGAAAACATAAGCTACTTATTGAAATTTTTTTATGTATGTTAGAAATGTCATATGGAGTAAAAATGACACTCAAGTTGCCTTTTTAATACATAAATGAATTAGAGAAAAAATGATTGAAAATAAAGTAATACTACTCTCTTGGAAAGCGCGAATGCATACCATAGTGCTTTACTTGGATCTCTCAAACAATCTGCACAATATGAAAAGTAAACAACAAACATATCTATAAATAAACATAATATGAATACGTATATGAAAAACAAAGGGTTCAACAATGATGAGGATTGAGTGGTTTATATGAGCTTTATAATGAAGTTAATTACTTACAAATTAATATAGAAGATGAATAAAACAACGGTTTTATATAGAAACACCATGATTTCACCGACATAAAAAAGGATAATAAAAAAAGCCGAAAAAAAGTCTAGGAAAAATTAGTAACTTACCGCATAAGCGTGATCATGACATTAAAGTAAACCTATAAAAATACAACAAAATAAAGAAGATAATAGCTTTATAATGAAGTTAATTACCTACAAATTAATATAGAAGATAAATAAAATGACATTTTTATATAAAAATACCATGGTTTCACGGACATAAAAAAGATAATAAAAGAACTGAAAAAAAGAATAGGGGAAATTAATAACTTACCGCATAATAATAAAACGTGTTCATGACATTAAAGTAAACCTATAAAAATACAACAAAATAAAGAATTTAGACTTGATTTACCAATAGAACTAAAAGGACAAATCCAGAAAATGGAGTGGATATGAAACTAAATATATACTCATAAAAAATAATAGATAATAGTTTTTAACATTCAATAAGAATTCAAGAGTAAGATGGGAAGTTGAAAGTAAATACAAATTTANTTGCAAGAAGTTATAATCCTTGTATTCTTCCTCAAAGGGGCAAATAAAGGATAAAATTCATTACAAAAGAATAACCACTATCGATAACCTAAAACATCTTGAATGTGACATTATTATTATTATTACTACTATTATTTTTCTTTTTTATTTTATAAAATTTTTATTATTATTATTAGATAAGAAGTATTATAGCATATTAGAAGGCTTTTGAGAGTTGCCTCATGGTAATCAAATTTGTTAATTGTTGTTTACTTTTATAAAAATAAAAAAGTCTTAGTTTATTCTTTATTATTATATGCAGTTTAAAAACTTAGTACACATTTAATGTTTGTAAATTAATTAATTTTTTTTTTCTTTTCTTAAAAATAGTGATGAGGTGGCATTAAGTACTCCTACAAATTATTATGTATATCTAAGATTTTCCTATTGAAAAAAAAGAATAGGGCATACAAATACATCCTCAATATGGTGAATACTTCATTCAAGAGCTTTAGTCTTGATGGAGTATCTTTAGCTTCTTTTTTTTTCCCTCCTGTGATCCAACATTTTTTCTTCAGGACTGCAAAGTTTTACAAGACTTTCTTTGAGAGTTTTAATTTTTACCTTTGTTTTCCTTATTTTTTATGATTTGGGTAATTTAAAAGTTTTTTACTTTCAATTACCATCCTCATCCGCGAGGATGTTATGGGTCAATTTCGATTGACCTAGTTTCCTTTCCTCATCAAAAAAAAAAAAAAGTTTAGTGGAAAGTTGAGGTGGCAAAGTCTGAGATGAGTATGAGGATAAAGTGTATTTTTTAAGTGAGTCTGAGAGAGTCTGAGTCTGAAGAAAGAAAAGTTAGTGGAAAACTGAGGTGGCAAAGTCTGGAGTCTGAAGATGAGTCTGTGGATAAACTTAGTCTTACCTCTCTTTCTCTTTCCTACTTCTCCCTCCCTGTACCTCTATTTTTGCTATCCAAACACATCCTAAATTTAGCTACAATCAACTGTTACTCCATTTAATAAGTTTTTAATACATGCAAGTATACTCCACAAAACAAGTGTTGGAAATAAATTACGGAAAACAAGGAGGAATGTTGAGAAAGCATGGTAATCAGTAATAACTGGCTGGACCAATCATACAAGCAAAGATGCAAAGAGAGCAAATCCCTATGTTTTTTCATTTTAAGCATTTTTCATTGTATGCATCACTCATTATCCCAGGCCATAAAATCAAACTCATCATAAATCATAATCAGCTGATTGTAAGTGAATGGCTAGGATGGGCGAAGAGCTCCCTTAATTGTGTGGTTTGTATTGGCCAGAAGTCAATTGAAAACTCTTTAGTGTTCTCCATCACAAATTCTTATTTAAAACGAAAATATCCGTTTTGTAGTTCAAACAAGTTAAGTTTCACTTACTTAATTGGATGAGAAAAAAATTCACATAATCTAGAGAAATATAAAAGGTTGTCCTATATATTTAAAAAAAGTACTCCGTATTTTACCTATTTTAATTATAAAACGGACATTCCCTCTAAAACTAACTGGTTCTTGATAAGCTCAAATGCTCAATGCCGCATATTCACACAAATCCTCTAACTACTAAAAGAATAAGCGAACTCACAAATTTTTCCTCAAAAAATCATCTTTTTAAATAAGGAAGCTATTGATAATTTAATTGTATTCACTAATATAAGGAAATTAATAATTATAATGTATTTCATGATATAATTCTTTTCATTAAAATTAACCCTTTCATCAGATTATATAATTTTCACCACACACTAAATTATAATATTTTAATTAAAGTATAAATGATATAGAACTACTATAAACCATTAGCTTTGTGGTATAAAAAACACTTTAAAAAAAATACATTTCATCACATTACTCAATTCTCTTTGATTGAAAAATGAACAATTAATGAGATACCGCTATTATTTTAGAGTAGAATTTTACTCAGTTTTATTGAATTATTTTACAGTTCAATTTTTTTTCCTCGTATAAAAATATAATGACGGAAAATATGAAAAATTAATGAGGTGTTAATTTAGCATGATTAAGTAATACAAAAATAAAAACACTATAAATATCTCACATTCATTATATGGGATCTAAACTAGTTATTACAATAATTTTTTAAATACTACTCCTATTCAGTGGCGGAACCAGGATTTCTTATTTGGTGTAGCAGTACTAGACCTGGTAAACGAATCGTTCGATTCGGTTTCGGATCGGGTTATTCGATTTAAAAACTTAGTTTTGGTTTGGTTTTGATCCGGCACAATTTTTTTTTGATAAAATGTAAGAAACGGCTTCACTGGGGATCGAACCCAGAATCTCTGGTTTCGTAGACCAGCGCCTTATCCATTGGGCCATGAAGTCTTGCTGATCCGGTACATTTATGTTAGCCCCTTTAATCGACTTGTACTATTTTTAGTCGGGTACATTTGGAGTCAAGTCATCGTAACATATCAATAAAAAATAGATAAAAAATTTATCAATCAATCAACAATACCTTTATCAATGTACGGAGTATCATTTAGAACACTGCAACAACGAGAATAGTACGTATAATAATTTGAAAATTGAAAAAAAAAACAATGATAATGGAGATTAGAGAAGTTGCATGTGTTATACTATACACTTATACTCCGTATTTAGCAAAATTGGGACTTGAGAAAAATATTTTCGCCATTAATTTTGTAGTAGTCATAAATAAGGAATATTGGGAATTGAAATATCACTAAACAATGTGAAATGCGTATTAATATCATTCTTGGAAATAAATTATGCTTTAATTATGATAATAATGGCACTTAATTATGAAATAATGGTGTATCATTCCTAAATTTCCTCTTAATTTTTTTCAAGTTTGGTGTAGCACGTGCTACACCATGGGAGTACGTGAGTCCGCCCCTGCTCCTATTACGTAATAAATATAAAAATTTCATGGTTATATATGGTGCATGAAATCTTTGGATACTCATTTTCCATTTGTTTGGCTAATAAGAGTGTTAATGATGGATCCGTTTGTGTTTAGGAACCAACAAGGCAACAAGTCGAACCCAAAGGCCAAATATTAATGTGCGCTTAAAGGCATACGTATTAATATGGCTCAGCTTCATGTATTTAGCTATTACGTACTACAAATGATTAAATTGTGTAGAGTAACAAGTGTATCTTTTTTTTTTTTGTTTTTTGGCAAAGTGGGACGATAAATTAAATTAAAGCAACAAAGTTATAAGAGTACATTACGGGGGAGGGTTTGGGGACAAGGCTACCACTACTACGAAAATGGGATATAGAGGCGCTTACCTCCCGACGCTTGTTAAAAAACTGATGATATATCTCTAATTGAACAAAACCATGAAGCGCTATTGTAAAGCGCCTCACAAAAAGTGCCAAACTCAACCCAAAAAATTAAACACGCTCCAAGTTTCAGCGCCAAACTCATCCTTATCATTATTAGCAAAACCCTAGAATCAAAACCAAAACAAAAACTTCTTTCATTCCTTCGAACGGCGAACAGAGAAGTTCCACCAAAATTTGAAGACTAATCAAAGCAAACCTCCAATCACATATCCAGGTATCAAAAATTGAAGACTAATAATTTCCTATCTTTACGTTTTTAGCGATCCTTGAACTTTTGAGTGAACAAATTGGCTGTTCTTTTTGTTCCAATTTTTTAGTTTTCCTTCTTTATTATTTGGATTTTTTCTATAGTTTTGATTTTCATAGAAAATTCATGATTGTTGCTATTCTTTTACTCCATTTTGAACCAATTTTAATGTAATATGACTTACTTTGGATAATTTTTGCTATGTTACTGAATTTATTAACCAATTATTTGGGGGTTATTATAATTGGGTGAAAGATGTATGTTGTCTTCTATGTATGTTGATGGCTTTCTATGATTTCAAGTTCTCCGAAATTAGCAAATAACTTGTGTTCGAACTCCCAAGAAAATCCTAATTGGGTTAGGCAGGGTGTCTAAGGAACTTTGGTTGATAATTGATATGACTGAAATTCTGAAAATAATGCCTAGCTACTAGATTTGATCTTTTTTCTAAGGAATTTTTATGAAATATTGGCTATTCCTTTATATTTTGAATGATAAGCTTTAGACTAAGTAGTGGTTTTTATTTGTGAAAGTTCTTGTGTGCCAGCTTTGTGAATTTGTGCCGAAACTGTTTTTGAATCAAATTAAATGATTGTTGATAAAGTTTAACGGTGACAGGGAAAATGGCTTAAGGCTAAGAATCTCCGGATTATTAGACATAGTAGAGGCCAAGTAGATCAAATATGGCACAACTTCACGGAAGTGAGTTCCAGGCATTGATCAAAATTCATAACTTATTCCTAGTACTCAACATCAAAAGGAGGGACGGACATATCAGTGTGTTGTACAAGGTAAGATTGAATTTCACTTTATAATACAGTTTGTTAGCACATTGAAATTAAATTTCATTTTGAAGTGAGCTTATCATTTCTTGGATAGCGACAGAAAGATCTCATGGGAAAATTATAAATGTCTTGTTTTTAAGAGGACCATTTTCCATTTTATCTGAATAGCGCCCAAACTACCAAGGGCCATAAATTTAGAAGTGGAATGTTGCCGCTGACAAGTTGCAAAATGAAATAAAATTGGTCTTGCTTTGTTCATTTCTTTGCTGGCTGGTATGTAGTAAAGTGGTGTTTAACTAGTATGTTGATATTATGATCTTGTACATGGCCTTAT
>JAGPOY010006642.1:7335-17513 GCA_018983105.1 Silene uniflora | reverse complement strand
GTACTATTTTAATTCAGAAATACTATTTTGCAAATTTAACTATTTATTAGTCATTTTGGGTCATTTTAAGTCTTTTTGAGTCGGGTCACCTCGGGTCGGGTCAACTTTGGGTCAGACATGTTCGGGTCGGGTTTGGGTCGGGTCGGGTCAATTCGGGTTTCGGGTCATTTTCGGGTCAAGCAAGTTCGGGTCTCGGGTCAGCCTTTTCGGGTCGGGTCATTCGGGTCTCACCCATTTTGCCAGGTTCTAACAATCACCAACCAGACCTGCTCCCAATAAAAACATAGCAGCAAGCAAATCATTAAAGTACGTAGTGTTTATCCGTATCTTGTTCTTTGTGCTACCAGCCCAGCATCTGGTTTCTATAAATTTACGAACCTAAAAGTTTCTAGATCTTACAATTTCGTATGTACGGAGTAGCTTTTATTTTAAGAGTTTCTAGCTAGATTTTTGTAATGGGCAAGTAAATCATGAAATGAATTAAGTTCACGGTTAAATAGAGTTCTGATACAATTATTCTACATTGTATATATTGAGACGGTAAAAGTAAAGTTGGTACGAGTATAGGCCACCTAAGAACACCTTAATACTCTATTATTTTCCGAGTTATTTATTACGGAGTATATTGCAAATGCACTTTCCCTTCTTTGAATCATACGGAGTATATGTCAAGTCTACTCAAAAGTTGAAACTAATGTTCTCCCATGTATGAGCCTTGGCTTGGGGTAATATCAGAGTTTCTAAATTAATTTCGAAATAAACTTAGGTTAAAAAATTTCTAATTATGTTAAGTTCACCAGCTTAATTATTTATTTCCTTTAATTAAAGTACGCACTCTACTAAAAGTATTAGTAAAATACTTGCATGCAAGAAATTATTGAAAAACACACCGACACAAGATCAGTTTCTATCAAGATAGAGACATTACAATAAGGAGATGGGAATTTATCCTAAAATTTATTGTCCACCATTCATTCTTCGACGGATAATAATAGAGCGTTATCGGGTGGCGTCGAAATTGGACGTCATCCTCTCACCTTCAATAAGTGAGGATCCATAAAATATAAGGTGCATATGAGAGTACCTTTATTTTAGGGGTCCCTGCTATTATTGCATTTGAGAAGGTGACACCGAAATCGGGCATCACTCGGTAACACTAAGTCATTTTCCTTCTTCAATACTTACCGTTTCACTATGTAACCGCACTAAATACACACTACATTTAAAAATAATTCCACTTGTAGACTGTTCAACTTTAAAACTTGGCAGAAATTCTCGATTGCATGAAAAAGACGATAATACGATGAAAACCAAGATGGCATCCATGCAAAAATACACAAATGATAAAAAAACATGCGCTGACTCCCTCTCATCTAAATCAAAGGTTACATTTGACTTTTTGGCACTATTCATAGTTGTAGAGAATTTTTGATATTATTCTTAATATATAAGAGAAAACATAGTCATGTAAGATCTTATTTGATTTATCGTAATGAATGCTATAAGAATATCAAGTTTTTATAATTTCTAATAATGTATAGCTAAAAGATATTCACGTTGCAAAATGCGTCTCGGCATGCGTAATAAAGTCAAATGTAACCTTTGGTTTGGATGGGTGGGAGTATATTGCGAAAATAAACTATCTTAAAAGAAGAGTAGTAGCTTACCAAACGTAGCAGAATTGAAGGTGGTAAAATTATCAACAACGCTACGATTCCCAGTAATTATAGTCTGGTTAATTCCGTCACCAATCATCATAATATATTTCTTCTTCTTATCAATCGACACATTCTCTTCGTAAATTCCCGCAGTAACATAAATCAAGAAATAACCTTCACTCCCATCAGTATTATTTGGTGCCGCAGCAACTGCATCATTTACCGCAGTAAAATTCCCACTCCCATCTAAACTCACCATTACTACATCACTTATCAAAACCTCTCCCTCATCGTCGTCGTCGCCTCCGTCGAGGAGTTTTCGATTTCGGAGGCTAGCCTCCAGCACGGCCCGAGTCTGAGCCGACATTTTAACCGAGGGCAGGTGGCCGTCTTGGAATGGGGACCGCTTTCGCCCTCGGTTATGGGAAGGATTTTTGTTTTTACGTGGAACCCATGCCTTGTTAAAAAGTGTCAATGCGACCGAGTAGAGTTTAGTGTCGTTTAGTAACGGAGAATTCAGACCCGATTGTATCGACCCGGATGATTGGGCCGAGGTAAGCCCATCAATGCAGGTTTGTTGGTTGGTTAGAATTCCGCTGAGGAATGTTTGGACATCTTCGGCTTTGGTTAAGGAGATGGTTTTATTTTGGGTGGTATTGACGGATTGAAACGACGTCGTTAAGAAGTCGAGGTTAAGTTGAGCCAAGAACTGACAGTCTTGTAAGGCTCCTACAGATGACGGGGTAAGCCCGAGTTTATGGCTTTTGGTTATATATTTGTTAACGAGTTTTAGAAATTTTGTAGCTTGGGATATCGACCGTTTAAATGAAAATCGGCCATATTCGTACACATTAGCGGTTTGGTTATCGGATTTGAGTACATTGCTGCAATAACCCGGGTATTGGGTTGATTGGCACACAGTTGATGCTGGGATTGGAGTGGTTGCGTTAGTGGGTGTCGCTGGTGGTGGTGGCGGTGGCGGTGATAGTGAACGGGTGTGGATTATTAGGAAATGGAAGAATAGTAAAAATGTTAGTGTTTGAAGAAATGTTGAGTGATTAGTAGTAGTCATGTTTAAATTAAATTTTGTAAGGTGGAGTATGTTAAAAGAGTGGAAATATATGAGGAATTATATAGGATTATAGGATGGAGATAGTCAAAATGTGGAAAAGGTTGAGTATTCAAAAGACGCGTAATGAGGTGAGGTGATGCCAAATTTAATGCAAGAGTTTAGTTTGGTCTTTGTAGGGTTTCAACTTGGCCCGACGTCCGACGACTTCTATTAGTCGTGCTGCTACTGTATATACTACGGAGTATTAAGAGTAACCTGTTTTCTAACAAAAATGATGCTACCGATTTCTAAAATACGGAAAATCAGCAAGTCTTCCTTGTGACGGTATATATATCACAAGTTTGCGACGGGTTAAGTAATATTATGTGGGATGGATAAGACAAAACAAAATATGCAATTTTATGCGATTTATATAAAGGGTTTTATAGTCATGCATGTTTAGTTGTTAACCATGAAGGTGAGCTACGACAGGATAGGAGCGGCTGAAATTAGGTAGCTTTAGGTTTTGGGTGAAAAATTTACGGTATACATGAGTTAAATAGTAAACCTCGACTATCATAATATACAAATTTTCATTTATAGAACAGAAGAATCCGCTATAATTTTAAGACGGGTCAAATAATAACTCACTTGTATACATAGACAGTGGCGGAGCCAGAATCTTTGGTTAGGGGGGCGAGAAATTTCAACGGGGGCAAATGAGTAATAATATAAGGAAAAATTGATCTTTTTCGAAACTTTAACTAAAATTTATCATCCTTCTCATTTTCATTTTGTTCATCCTCCTATTAATGTAAGGTCCGAAAGACACAAGTATTTTTCTATTTCCTATATATGCACTTTTAATTTTATCTTATTTAAGATATTTGACCTAGTTTAACCTTAAAACGAATGTCCGGAATGTATATGTTTTGTTGACTAGCCGATTCATAATGTCCGGAGTATTTTGGTAAGATGCACCAGTAGAAGAAAAGTCTTGCTGGTTTTGGCAAATGTTGACTATTCATGCATGATGCATGTACGTTTTCGACTTCTCGCTGCATACCATGTGCTATTTTAGATTGATTTGTAGTGGAATTCAGGCTGAACATTGACTTATTTTGATTAACACCAGTCTACCAAAAATAGAATTAAAAACTTGCAAAGACCTAATCGGCTGAAAATTACGAGTTGCCTCGGCCCAACGTTTGTGGGTGGAGCGTGCTAAATATCGTCGACACTTTTACTAATTATCGTCGACAATTTATATGAACTTCCATGTTTGCCCACCATAACTTAACTCATTTACCATATCACCAAAATTTCTCTAAAAAAAAATGTCGGTTTTCTCTTAAAAAAAAGGCGGGTTTAAAGCGGTTTTGCAATTAAACAACATGAATAACAACGATTCTAACAACGACAACACCGCTAGTGATTCTAACAACAAGGTCAGTCTACGATTTAATTTTGTTTCAAGTTTATAATTTCTAGTTCGTTGTATAGTAGAACGGTTAGTGATTAGCGATCGATTCCCGAACCCGAAATCATTTTCGAAAAAAAAAAAATTAAAAAGTTGACGGATTTGGTGCTGGACGAAGAACAATTTCGTCCATAACAGGAGCCAGACGAAAAAAAAATTCGTCCAGCAATGGTGCCAGACGAAATTTTTTTTCGTCCAACACAGGTGGCAGACGAAATTTTTTTTCGTTCAGCACCGGTGCCAGATGAAAAAAAATTTCGTCCAAACTAAATTTTGGTTTTTTATTTGTAAATAACAACCGTGTAATTAATTTATTTTTCGAAATGCGTGCGCAGGTGTATGACGATGGCGACGGTATTGACTACTCTGAACATTTTACGACTGATAGAATTTTCACTTCAACTATGGAAGGGTTTACTTGGGCATTTGAGACCGCACTTAAACTCGGGTTTGGTATAAAAAGAGCAAGCAACAAGAGAGTTGGTCGTCACACGAGTCTGAGACAGGATTATTTTGTTTGTCGGATGGGTGGAAGACGTCCCGTAAATAATGATGTCGATTCTTTAATGAGGGCTAACACGGTTACTGCGTGGTGCAATTGCAGATTCCAAATGAAACTTGTTGAAATACAAGAGGGTCAGTGGAAGGTTGTCATGCTATTCGGGTTTCATAATCATGGGTTAACGTTGTATTGTGACGGCGATAGATACTATGCAAAGTTTGACGGAGGAGAGTTGGCGTATATCGACGCCCAAGTTAGAGGTCACGTTACACCGGCTATTATTAGTGCGGGTTTGCATCAGCGGAATCCTGAAAAGTCAAGACCTAATCGGCGACAAATCTACAATCGTTCTCAGAAAGTAAGGGCCGACGAAAGAGATGGGAGAAACCCGGCACAACCGATGTTAGCACTTGCGATTCAGCATAAGTACTTTCATTTCTGGGTTACTGATCGAGAGACTGGTGAGCGAGCTAACCCACGTGTTCATGGCTCATCCAGAAGTCGTTAAGATGTTTTGATCATACTATTATGTTGTCTTAATCGATTCCACGTACAAGACAAACTTATACGGTCTTCCGCTTGTTGAGATGGTTGGTGTCACACCCGTTGGGAAGACCTTTGTGATCGCTTATGCTCTTGTGAAGCATGAGTCCGAGGATGGATATCGTTGGGTTTTACAGCAACTGAAGTCCCTTCTCAATGACGCAGTTCAACCTAATGCTATTGTTACAGATTTCGAAGGTGGGTTGTTGAACGCGATTCCCACTGTTTTCCCGGACTCGTATCACTTGCTATGTCTTTGGCATATATATTCTAACGTGGAAACGAAAGCACTTAATATCACGGGTCAGGATAGTTGGGCTAAGTACATAACTAGCAAATTGTTTAAAGCGGTTGTCGAAGCGGAGACCCGAGATTAGTTCAATGAGGCGTGGGCCGAGTTAGCAAGGCAATTTCCTCCAGTGGCGGCTTATATTGAGGATCAATGGATCCCGCACTTGGAGAAATGGGCCAAGTATAGAACGAACAAGATAACTCATTTTGATAACACTTCTACATCCCGGGTCGAGTCGGCTCATGCAAATTTGAAGAAATGGTTGAATAGCGCGAAACTGGCCATTGATAGCATCTGGATCCGTTTTCATTCTTTGTTAGAAACGCAACATGTTGAGATCCGACACTTGTTGGAGTTATCTAGATCAAGACGGTTAACGGGGCTTCATCGATTATTCTCCAGAATTTCTTGTAAAGTCTCAAAGAATGCCATCATTGAATTGCGAGGAGAATTCGAAAGAGGTGCCAAGATGACGGAAGATGCATTGATCACCGATTGCGGTTGTGTGAATCCTTCTACGCTTGGTTTGTTATGTGCTTGTTCACTTCATCGCATATCTAGAAACGGATGTCGAGTCCCTCTTGATGTCTTACATGAGTTTTGGAGGAAGTTGGTGTACGATGGGTCTGAGGCAATGCCGGCTTGTGACGATGATCGACTCGAGGAGTTATTTGATAAAATTCGGAATGCAGATCCGAGTATGAGATCGTCCATGTTCGATTTCCTTTACTCTCAGATAAATCCGGACGAGGAGGATGTACGCGAGCCTCGGGTGAACGAGAATCCTAGAGGACGTCCCAAGAAGGCCACTCGTAGAGAAACGTCCGCCGTTGAGCATGCACGAGTTCGGGTTAGCTTAAGCAGAGAGAGAGAGGTAGAGGTAGAGGCTGATCAACTACGTCCCAAAGAAACTCGTCTTCACAACAACCTACCGGTACTCCATTTACCACCCCCGGCTCCACTCCGACTGTCCTGGGTTCTCCATTTACCACCCCCGGTTCCACTCCGACTGTCTCGGGTTCTCCATTTACCACCCCCTGTTCCACTCCCACGGGTCTCGGTACTCCATCTACTACCCCCCGTTCCACTCAGACCGGTCTCGGTACACCGTCTTCTACCACCGCTACCACGAGTACGGGGAGCTTCAGCACATCGCACTGCGCACCTCTAGAGGTAAACTATGTTATTGGTCATTCGAGGTACTTTCCTTATCTTGAGTTTCTGCCTTCTTGGTTTACACAGTATCTAAAGGCGTGGTTTGATCCTTCCCCGGACGGTCATTGTGGTTATCGAGTTATCTCACATGCTTTACGGGGTGACCAAACTCATTTCACGATGGCTAGAACATATTTACTCAGGGAAATTCGTAGTTCCGCCACGTACCGTGATGTTATCTATGGAGCGAACAGATTTGATTCGGATGCTGGCAGAATTACATTTATAGATCAGGTACCGTGCGGCATGCGTAATTGGATGGACAATTTCGATCTATATGGTTATGCTACGATGTACAATTGGGTGACATGTTGCGTTTCGTCATTTGTCGATCCAGAAGGGCAGCGACATTGGGTTAGTAGTCATACTTTCTTGCCTTTACGAGCCCCGAGTGGAGTACGTGCCCCATATGGTGTCTTATGGATATTACATGCGGGAAACCACTTTTTGAGGCTCCGGGTACATCCCTTGTCACCTATGCCACCAATAGCTCCTTGTTGGGAACACGATGGTAGCGTAGCTCATTATAGAGATAACTATCAACATCAACTTTCTATGTGGCGCAGTTTCGAACCACGCCGTTAGCTTTTTTTAAGAACTTTTATCAGAATATTGTACTTCTCATTTTGAATGTTTGTATTATTGCACCTTAAACTCGTAGTAGCTTTCTTCATAATTGGATAAAAAAAAAAAACATAGTCGTCAAACATAAAGAGTACGAGGACAATAAAACGTAACTGAAATTGAAATACAACGATATTAAAAAAAACATAGTCGTCAAACATAAAGAGTACGAGGATAATAAAACATAACTGAAACTGAAATACAACGAAATTAAAAAAACATACTCGTCCAACATAAAGAGTTCGAGGATAATAAAACATAACTGAAATACAACCGACTACTCATCACCCCCCACCCTCACTATCATCAGTATACTCACCATCGATTCTACGCTGAATACGATCTCCGGGTGTTTGTCGGGGGCCTTTGTTCCTTTCCCTGCGGCTCATATGACTCTGCATCAGTGGTTCGATGTTCTTCATCATGTTGCGGAAGAAGGCAAGCTGTTCCTTGTCATCACCGATCCGTTTGGCTTCGACAAACTTATCAATTAAAGCATGTGCAGTCTGCAAATTGACAAAAATAACTAAGACATTCTAAACATTATCGAGAAAAAAGTAAGAAATTTAAACAATTATTACGTAAAAAAATTACCTCAGCAGTGACATCACCATCGTCACGTGGATCGGGGGCATCATGGTGGTCGGGATCAATGATCAATGGGTGAGAACTGTTAGTATACCAATACTCGTAATCTGGAGTCGTCTCGTCGGGGAAAGTGACTGGTCTTGATCTACGAGAAAGGTGAACCAGGTGATCCTCCCAACACTCCCATAGATGATCGGTCACCGCCCCGACACTAACCTCATAGGCAATTCCCGAACCAGGACGATGCGCTGTCGTTCTCATAATGGGATTGGGTACTATTTGCACATACCCAAACTGACGTAAACACCGATCGAGCTGGTACGGCTCGGCTATGTCCATGAAACGAACACAACCGGCAAAAAGAGTACGAGGATAATACTCATCCTGACGCGGCCCATAAGGATCCCACCTAACGGAAGCAGGAGTAAGCCCATCTAAGACCCTCCGATACTCCAACAATTTCTCAGCACTTTGGGAGAAAGCACCATTAGATCTCCAAGAACACGCCCGAGGTTGAGTAGGATCAATTACCGAAGGTGGACCGGGTCTGAAAATAGGAAAGTACTCATAGATCCACGATTGCAGCAAAGTCAAGCAACCACCAATGGTCTTCACACTAGCACGTGAAGCCAAACCCAACTGTCGGTACATGAAGGCTAGTGCACCAGCGCCCCACGCATACTCGTATACAGAACTAGGATCACTCACTAAGGGAAACAACTGAGGATGTATCCTATCGCGTGATTTGTCGACGAAAAGTGTCGACGCCAAGACCACAGCCAAGAACCCCTGAGCATGGACAACGTCACAACTCCTCCTCGCCATCTCACAAGTTGCTTCTACCAATATACCCCCACTCTTGTAAACAGGGGCCCTCTTACTAGGGTCTAACGGCAACCTCAACTCATCTACATGTTTCCCAAAGAAGCCACAAACATACATAAGGGGATCCGCCAATGTCCCGTCGGAACTCTCCACCTTACAACTGTCACCATCTACCCGAACACCTAAGATCTGCGCAACATCGTGAAGGAGTATGGTCATCTCCCCAAAAGGCATGTGAAAACTGTTGGTGTCGGGTTGCCATCTCTCAACGAAAGCAGAAATAAGGGGCATGTTATAATGCTCGGCCATGGAATCTGCAAGGTGTGAAATACCACTACCCTCATAAATAGACCGAACGGTCTGAGGAAGTCGCCAACTACTCAACACCCTCGTCTTACCAACCCGGTGTTAACCCGCCAAAACTGGTCGACCGGCATCATTAGGAGTCGCCCATAAGGTGTGGGCAATGTGGCCCCCAAAGCTAGGAATCACGTGGACAAGCAATGGACCACCTGGAACAGGATCGGAAATCACCCAACAGCTATCCTTACCCAACTTCTTCTTCTTCGGAGCCACGACACTACTAGAACCCTCTTCCGACATCCGCTGCCAACACCCGTCATCCCGTCTACGGGGTCCCTTACGCACTCGCTCCTCACCCCCGTCCTCCTCAGCTACGTCGTCACTATCCCGACCCAAAGTCTCCTCCACGTCATCCCGTCTACGGGACCCCCCACTCACTTGATCCTCAGCTACCTCCTCAATAGCCCCAGTTAATTGGGCCTCGATCTCCTCCGCACTCCACGAGTAGGGACTACCCACTCCATCCTCTGGTGCTACCTCAGGCTGAGACTGGAGCCCCTTTCGAGCTCGTGCTGATGCTGTGAGCTTTCGGACTCGAACATTACGGTCTTTTCCTCCACCGGCCATCTATTCACGAAATTAAAAAAAGTGTTGATATGAGTTAAATTAATAAAAACGACGAATAATTAATTATAATTTTCTACATCACTATTTTTTTGTCGTAAAGTCGGTTTATTAGTAATAATTACTTTTTTTAACGAAAACAAAACAAATAAAAACGACGAATAAATTAATTAATTATGATTTTATACATCACTATTAATGGTTTTTTGTCGTAAAGACGGTTTATTAGTAATCATTAATTATTTTTTACGTAAACAATAATAGCGGAAAATATAAAATAAAATAAAAAAACATTATTTTTTACGGAAAAAAAAAGGTCCGGACGAAAAAAAATTTCGTCCAGCACAGGTGCCAGACGAAAAAAGTTTTCGTCCAACACCTATGCCGGACGAAAAAAAATTTCAGCCAACACCTATGCCAGACGAAATTTTTTTTCGTCCAGCTCCTATCCTAGACGCAATTGTTCTTCGTCC
>JAGPOY010006641.1:9120-19299 GCA_018983105.1 Silene uniflora | reverse complement strand
ATACTAATTTACCAAAAACCGGAAATTCGTATCTGCAGACCGTCGGCTCGGTCGAGCTACATCTGGCTCGACCGAGCTACTCCGAGCTCGGTCGAGTCAAAGTGACTCGGCCGACTGAAATTGTTCCAGGAACTTTTGAAACTCGACAACTCGTAAAATTTCTCTAAGTGTCAAGTGGCTCGGTCGAGCTACTTCTAGCTCGGCCGAGCTACTTTTGCTCGCAAAATCCTTAGTGTTACAGCTTCTGTCCATCATATGGACTTTACGGTTCGGGGGGAGGCTGGTGAGTGGCGAGTTACTGGCTTTTATGGTTGGCCGGCTGTGTCGGATAGGCATTTGTCATGGGAGCTGTTGCGACTTCTTCATAGACAAGCTTCGTTACCTTGGGTTTGTATCGGAGATTTTAATGAAATTCTTTACTCGGTAGAGATGAAAGGCGGTAGTAGGCCACATTGGCAGATGAATAATTTTAGAGAAGCGGTTGAGGACTGTGAGCTCCGTGATGTTCCGTGGGAGGGATACAATTTCTCCTATGATAATGGGCAAGCGGGCGATGCGAACAGACAAAGTATGATTGACCGTGCTTTGTGTACGGTTACCTGGCGAGATTTATTTCCCCATGCAAAACTTTACTACCTGGATAGGGAATGGTCCGATCACGCTCCGCTAAAACTTGTGTTGAATGCTAGCGAGATGGAAGAGGCAAAGAAGCGGCCGTTCTGGTTTAAACAGATTTGGGTTGGGGCAGAGGGGTGCGGGGAGGCGATTGAACGCGGGATGGCACGAGGACGGGGAAATCTGGTGGCTGCTTTGGAGGCGTGTTCGCGTGAGCTGAGAGCGTGGAAGAAGACGAGTATAAATCAAATTCATCGAGATATGGAAAGGAAACGAAAGCAGCTTACGCGGCTTAATGAGGGGGATAGATCGGAGGATCATGTGTTTAGACGAAGGAAATTGGTTGCGGAAATAGCTGAGCTTCGTCGACAAGAAGAGCAATATTGGAGGCAAAGGTCAAGGGCGCTTTGGTTGAAAGATGGGGACCGAAATACGAAATTTTTTCACACTAGAGCCGGAGAGCGGAGGAGGAAAAATTTTATCAGTAAGCTCGTGGATGATGGAGGGGTGACGAGAGTGGGCGATGAAGCTGTCTCTATTGTGGCTACTGATTATTTCCAGCAGCTCTTTACCTCTTCTAATCCGAATGCAACTGATGATGTTATGGAGGGGTTGGGCCGAAGAGTGACCGAGCCGATGAATGCGTTGCTACGTCAGGATTACGGTGAAGAGGAAATTATTAAAGCTCTAAATCAGATGCACCCGCTAAAAGCTCCAGGGCCTGATGGGATGAACGGTCTTTTTTACCAAACCTATTGGAGTACGGTGGGCTCGGAGGTCGTGCGGACTGTACTGGCAATTCTTCGGGGTGAAAAATCACCAAGAGATCTTAATAAAACGAATATCGTCTTAATTCCCAAGAAGAAAGCACCGGATAAAATCCGAGATTTTCGGCCTATTGGCTTATGTAATGTCGCGTACAAGCTAGTTTCGAAAGTTCTTGCTAACCGACTGAAATTGTTCCTCAGTGACATTGTTTCGGAGAATCAAGGAGCCTTTACACCTGGGAGGGTTATATCGGATAATGTGTTAATTGCTTTCGAACTCTTCCATCTTATGAAGCATTCAAGAAGTTCAGATGGTTATATGGCTATCAAACTGGACATGGCTAAAGCTTACGATAGGGTTGAATGGAGCTTTTTGAAGAGGGTGCTCGACACTATGGGTTTTGACAGGCACTGGACGGATAGAGTGATGGCATGTGTGACTACGGTTGCTTTTTCAGTTCTTATTAATGGGAACCGGACTCAGGAGTTTCGGCCATCCCGGGGATTACGCCAAGGTGACCCTCTATCGCCCTACCTTTTTATATTGTGTGCTGAAGTTCTCTCGACTATGATGCGAAGGGCGGTTGAGCAAAATACGATCCACGGCATACGTTTGGCAAGTGGAGCGCCTCCGGTTTCACATTTGTTGTTCGCCGACGATAGCATCTTCTTCGCTAAAGCTACTATAGAGGAAGCGGATGTTATTAAGAACATTTTGACACGTTATGAATGCGCCTCAGGTCAGCTAGCAAACTTGGAGAAAACCACCATGTCATTTAGCAAAGGAATCCCCCTGGAACGACGAGATAATTTGGCTAGGCGGTTAGACTTTGTGGCGGTGGAGGAACAAGCTCGTTATTTGGGTCTCCCTACTGTGATCGGGCGGTCTAAGAAGGTTCTCACAAATATTATTCGTGATAAGCTCACCAAAAGGCTTGATGGGTGGCGCGGGAAAATCTTGTCTAGGGCGGGTAAGGAGGTTCTTTTAAAGGTTGTTGCCAATTCACTCCCTACCTACGTTATGAGTATTTTTAAAATTCCCGTTAGCTTTTGTGAGGAACTTCGTGCGGTTATTGCACGCTTTTGGTGGGGCCATGAGGAGGGCAAGAGGGGGATACATTGGGTTGCGTGGAGGAAGCTTTGTCAACCAAAGGGAATGGGTGGGATGGGTTTTCGCGATTTTCATCTTTTCAATATGGCACTTCTCGGAAAACAAGTATGGAGGTTATTAACGGCACCGGAGAGTCTTTGGGCGCGGGTAATGCGAGCAAAGTATTTTCCTAATGGCGATCTCATGACGGCAACTCTTGGTTCAAACCCAAGTTATACATGGAGAGGTATTCTTGAAGCTAGGCGGACTATCAGTGGCGGACTAAGACGACGAATTGGAAATGGTATGTCGACTCGGGTTTGGCATGATGCGTGGTTGCCAGGAACCCAAACAGGGCGTGTCATTTCGCCCCTAGTGCAGGGGTATGAGCATTTGACTGTGGCGGAGTTGCTCGACAGTGAGGGGGGTGGATGGAAGGATTTTATGCTGAACACCCTCTTCCTTCCATTCGAACGAGATAGGATCCGCAATATTCGTATTAGCCCAAATAGACCACAGGATGTGTGGATGTGGAGTGCGGAGAAGGATGGGGAGTATACGGTGCGGTCTGCTTGCCGACTGTTAGCGACTTGTGGTGAGGGGTTGGAGGTGAGTGGGGCGTCTGATTGGAGTCGGGAAAAGTGGCTCTGGAATAGGCTCTGGAACGTTCCGGTTTGGCCCCGTGTGAAGCTCTTCTTTTGGCAGTTGTGCAGTGAAGCTTTGGCGACAAGAGCGAATATAGCTACTCGGGTACGAGGTGAGAATTCTTTTTGTTCTTTTTGTAATTCGTTTTTTGAGTCGAGTCTTCATTTGTTTAAAGATTGTTGGGTAGCACGACGGGTTTGGGAGGGTCTTGAGTTAAATGTGGCTGATTCTGATGGTGGCGGGGTGCGGGATTGGGTGGAGGAGAGCTGGCGCGAGTTGGGGATGCGGGAGCATAGCGTGTTCATGGTGGGTTGCTGGGCCTTGTGGGAACATCGGAACAAGGTCATCTTCGAGGATAGGTGTGTGGACCCCGTGAGTGTTATTCGTAGGGTCAAGGATATTATGGATGAGACGGAGGGCGGGGGCTATGTGAGGTCTATGACGAGGGCTTGTGGCGGTCGGACTGGTATGGGAAGTGTTGACAAAAAATGGGATCCTCCTCCGATGGATTACGTGAAGGTGAATGTTGATGCAGGGGTGAAGGAAGGTGAGGGAGTGGGTCTAGGGATGGTATGTCGCGATGGGAGGGGGACGGTTTTGTGGGGAGTGTCGGTCGTGCAAGATCAAGAATGGGAACCGGAGCTTGCGAAGGCTGTCGCCGTCCTGGAAGGCGTTAAGGAAGCTCTACGTGGTGGATATGACAAGATTATTGTGGAAAGTGACTGTTCGAATGTTATTGAAGCGTTGAAGAGGAAGGCGCCTGGGAGAAGTATTCTTTCGCTTGTAATTGCCGATATTTTAGTCTTAGCTAGTTCTTTTATTTCTGTTATTTGGTCTTACACTAGACGAGCAAACAATTGTGTGGCTCATGAGTTAGCGCATCCTTTTCCTAGAATTTCTGGTAGATTTATTGGGGCGGATGCTCTACCTCCGCTTGTGAACAATGCTGTAAGTTTGGATTTATCGTTAATGCAGTAGAACCTTCGGGTTTTCACCTCAAAAAAAAAAAAAAAAAAGTTTTAGACTTGTAGTTACAAGATTCGTCGTCTCTGTTGAAATTTTTCGCCCTCCTAATTATAAATCTTGACTCTGCTACTACCCGCATCTAGCAACTTATCTTATCTATTTGAGGTAGTAAATGCATGAAAATGTTGGTAGTTGAGGTAGTCCATGAAAATTGAAAACCCTCCACTTTCCCAAGTAGAGTAAACTCAAAGTGCCCACAATCCATATTATTCATTAATTCATACATTAACTCCTCATGCAACTACATTCACCTAATTTTTCATTTTTAGGTCAATTTTTAGTTCCTATTCCCTTCCCTAATTTAATTCCCTAATTTAATACCCACTAATATTCTAATAATAATGTAGTTTTTACGTAACTCTTAACTATATTAATTCTGTCTTTCATCAACTTCTCCTATTTTTGGATCTTAGAATATTATATTATAATAATTCTTACCTATCCATCCCTTTATAAATACGAGTACACAATATATAACCCGTCTTCGTCCCAACCCGTAATAAACGAAAAGAAAAAAAAAGAAAAAAAAAACAGGTGACAATGGTGAATATGTTCACGTTGATAACCGGATACCCCGGTCCAACCGGTTTCGGATCCTCTTCTACTGCTGAACAAGTTACTCAAGGGGTTGATGCTTCCCGGCTCACTGCTATCGTCACCGGTTTGTTTTTCTTTCGGATCTTTTTTATAATTGCATACATTATTCTTTTATATGTAGTTTAATTAACCAGTGTTGTTTCGATCATCCCGTCTATTAAACCTGGCTTATCGGTTGAAAAATATAAGTATTATTTTTTGTATTAAAGCCTATAATTAGTCTGCTTGTCTGATTGCTCCGTTAAGCTCGCATTTGATTACCTCTACATTAGCGTAATTTTAGGTTGTAATTTTTGAGCGAGGGTAACTAGTTCCACTCTTGATTCTGGATATTACCCTTTTATGGTATATGATTAATTTTGCCTAATGACTTTACCATACTGATTTTTTGCCTTATTTAGTGAGTTTTTAGTTAAAAACAAGTTTAATTTAGTGTCTACATACAGAGTACTTCGAAAAAATGTTCCCTTTTTTCGAAAATTTGAACATGTTTGACCTAAACTGATAAAAATTGAGTTTTTTTTAAGCTTAATTTTTTAAAAGTGTTTTTCAAAAACAGAAACACCAAATTGGTGCTTCTGCTTTTATGGGCAAAATGATGGTTTTTTTGGCTTTTAAGAAAAAAAATTTAGCTTTTAAATATTGATGTGTTTGGCCGAGAACTGTTTTTAAATCGAAACACACTTTTAAAAGTTAGGTCAAACACACACTAAAAATCATGCCTGGCTCCGCCAAGTCCTTGTAGCAAATCAAACCACACTACTAATAAGGGCATATCGCCTATTGCCATAATGCACCCCCGTCTAGGCGTCAACGGAGGCCCTAAAAAGTTACTTACGGAGTCTTGTATAAAACATCCAAGTTATTACGGAGTACTTTGTAAATTTATCGAAATTAGACGTACAACGGCTAATGAAATTATGAAAATAAAAATATTAGAAAGCACTCGTATAATTTACCAGGACCCATATTGGATCGGCGGCAGTATTTTTTTTTTTTTTTTCTTGGGACAAGGACATATAGTGTGTTATGTGACAATGTGGATGAAGTTATTAGCAGACCCATAACAAATTAATGTGACTGAATGCTCATAGCCTGACAAGGATGGTTAACCACCTATATAAATCGTTGTGGCTTGGTGCAATTGTGCAACTTACCAAAAACAAGCAAATGAATAGGACTAGGAAAGTGAAAGGACAATGAAATATCCATCCTTGTATAATGTATCGAGTCTGAGATAATGACGGCTCTTGAAAATTTCTCACTACTATATAGTAAAATCTAAGAATATCTTTTTTTTTTTATCGATGATATGAACTAGTTATTTAATTATTTCGGTCCACAAACAAATTTAAGAAAATGATGTTTATTTGGAAGTACATTTATAATTTATTGGGAGTTCAAAATCCCAATAAATCACCTTTGGTACTACTCAGGACTTTGGTTTAAACCCCGTGACTCCGTGAGTATCAAAATCACCTTTGTGCTCCCTTGGACCAAAAAAATTGTTTTCCGTCCGTGTAAGCATAAGCATAATGCAAATTACTCGTATAAACAAAATTTGCGAGTCTGACCTTAAATCGAAATTTAAAGATTAGAATTTTTGGACGTAGCACACAAGAGGAGGGTACGACAATTACTCGGTATTTAATTCCCGATCGACATAGGGATGGCCGGGGAAGTTATTTAAGGTAGACACAGTTTTTCCTCAATTTAATTTAAGTTGTTGAGAGGTAACACAAGTGTACACAACTGGTTGCTTACTTCATAATTCATGTATGATTCTAGTGTTTTCTTTTGTGTTGGTATGTGAATCACGGGTTTACCAAAAGAGAGAGTTTTTTAAGTTGGATTTAGGTCGAGACATTTTAAATTCATGTATGTGATTCGGTTAATAGAAATAGACATCAAAGTTGAGATTATTAAAAGCAGTTTCAAATGTCCATTATTATATGGTTATCGACTAGGATATAAAGATAATGTCTAAATCACTTTATAGTCGATATTTTTTGATCGATCTGAATCTAAAGAAAAGACCGGTTAGTCTTCCCTATTTTATACTTCAAAAATTATTGTTATGTCGAGTCATTTTTCCGTGAATAAAAATGACTAACCAATAAAATGATTAGTCTTCCCTATTTTATACTTCAGAAATTGATATCATTTGTTAGTTTGTGAATTGTGTGACGTATACTCCACTTCGATCATGAGATCAGGGGTTCGATCATCCTTAACATCGAAGTTGTAAAACCTGCAGGAGGAGCAAGTGGAATAGGGTTAGAGACAGCAAGAGTCTTAGCCCTTCGAAACGCCCATGTCTTCATTGCAGCAAGGAACCTCAAGTCCGCAAATGAAGCTAAGGAGCTCATTCTCAAGGACAACAAATCAGCTCGAGTCGGCGTTCTTCAGCTTGATCTATGCTCTTTCAGATCTATCCGAGATTGTGCCAAACAATTTCTTGCTCTTAACCTTCCTCTTAACATTCTCATGTAATATACTCACCTTCTCTTTTTCGTCTTATTTATCGCTTTTATATGAGTATATATTTTTAACCGGTCAGCATCAAAATTGTCAAGTTGACTTCTGACCCTGAAAATAAAATAAAATTGACCTTTAGTACCCTTTCCATTTTATTTTAAGGACTTTCAATCCGAGCACCTTGACCGAGCTCAAGCCAAGTTTTGACCAACCTGATTCTAAACTACACCCTCTTAACAACGACTTGTAATGTTGCGATCGTGTATAAGTTAAAACGTGTTTTTCTTGATTTAATGTAACACATTTCTGTGCAGAAATAATGCTGGTGTAATGTTCTGTCCATTCCAGCTCTCTGAAGATGGGATTGAGGTTCAATTTGCGACAAATCATTTAGGTCAGTGTATATATATTACGAGATTTACGACTGATATAGTTTAATTATTTTGCCAAAGGAGGTTATCATTTTTTTTTTTTCTGTTATGTGACAGGGCATTTCCTGCTAACAAATTTGCTGCTTACCAAAATGAAGCAAACTGCTAAAGAAACTGGAATTGAAGGAAGGATTGTGAATTTATCATCAATAGCACAAGTTCATACTTACAATGAAGGGATTCGCTTCGATAAAATTAATGATGAAAAGGAGTATGAATGTTCCTCAACATCTCCAGTACAAAATGTAATGCTTATTATTGCAGAAAGAATGACTTCTGTTGTTCTTACTGGTTTTGTTTCGGTTTCAGATACTCAGACAAGAGAGCATATGGTCAATCTAAGTTAGCAAATGTTCTGCATGCAAATGAATTGTCTCGTCGTCTCAAGGTTAGCATTTCCCTAAGCACTTTTGTACAATAACGTTACCCTCGTGTTTTAAAAAGCTTACGCTTATGACTGAAGTCGAAAATGTAATTGATTCAGGCGGAAGGCGCAAATATAACAGTAAACTCAGTGCATCCAGGAATCATCATGACAAATCTTATGAGACACTCTTACTTTCTAATGCGTACGCTTTCTCTTATTTTCTTTACTTAATTTCGTACTCTTTCATGGTTAGTAGACTAATATGATCGAGCATTCGAGCTGATTACGCTTGTTTGATTACTATACAGGCTTTCTAAATGTTCTGACAGGGGTCTTGTTTTGGAAGAACGTCCCTCAGGTAATCTCAAAAGCATATACTCCTACATAAAATCACTTTTCACTAGAATTTACGCCGTTACATCAGATAATATCGAGTTCAGTATCACCATAATATCGCATACAGTACTAATATACAGTAATATTTTGATGTACTGTTCTCAGGGTGCAGCAACAACCTGCTTCGTTGCTCTGAATCCAAAAATGAATGGTGTAAGTGGCAAATATTTTGTGGACTGCAATGAGTTGGAGCCTAGTGCATTTACGAGAGACGAGATGATGGCAAAAAAATTGTGGGATTTCAGTGAGAAGCTGGTTAACTCGGGTTCTGAATTCAGAGGCGGCGTTAATTAATTAACTAAGTACTGTAATTAAGTTTAATGTCATGAACTATATTAGATTTCATTAAGTAAGGTATTAATCTTTATTTGATCCTAAATTATTACTCCTATTATCCTGATGTATGAGAATTCTCAAATTGTTTCTATGTCGTTTTACTTTAGTGGTTAAATACTACGATTATATATACTTATATATATGTACAATGCTCATTTAATATTAATGGTTGGAATGTTACTATGTTAGTGATGATGATTGATGACTCTGAATCTCTGATGAGTTTGGTCCTAGACACTCTCACACTCCTAGTTCACGAAGCTCTCTCTGAAAATTTATTCAAGTACCGCATAAGGAAAATAAACTTATTATTTTGAGTTAATATTAAATTATAGCTCGATTTAATTACTTTTCTCCGATTAAATGAAATACGGGTTAGTTTGGATTACAAATGGGTTGTCCGGATTATTAAACCCGAAAATTAACCAAACTGGGCCAAGTTCACTAATAAACCCTTAAATGGGCCTGGGAATGTCCAAGGAAAATTGAAACTTTATAAAATAGTCATTTTCATTCATTTCAAGGAGATATCATAATCATAAATTTCAGAAAGAAGAAGACACAAAAGTTCTGTAAATTCCCTCCAAGACACCTCTGGCAGTCAACAAGCATACCAAATCCGTGTCGCCTGCCTAAGAAATTCAAGTTCAAGCTACAACATTCAAGAGAGAACAAGTCCCAGTGACCCTCTCAATAATACAAATCGACACCTCCCACATAGTGCATGCATACAATCTCTACAGGTGTCATTCAAATACAACGTCCACGCCTCTACTACAGACAACGTTTACGTAATTTACCACGGCATATTAGAATCAAAAGATACATTATAGATTGTACACATAAACTTTCTGATATTAATAAAAATTCATTTGTACCTTATTTTGTATTACATTTATTTTGTGATACAAAAGTTGTTGTTACACTTTCATGTATGTACAATGATTATTGAAGTAATAATTTCATTTTCATATGAAGGAATGAAATATAAATACTTAATTAAAACTAATAAAAATATTCAAAACAATTGAAATAAGTTTCAAAATATAATAAAGAAACTTTGACAATAGTAATAACGGATAGAAAGCAAATAGAAAAACAAAATTAGATTATAAGAATGAAAAAAAGAAAATAATAATAAAATATTGGGCCCGGAGTGTATCGCTCCGTTTGTAGCTCCGGAGCCAATGAAAGAAGCAATTGCAACATTAGGTTTCTAATAAGTATGGTAATTATCAGTTCACAATTCAAAATCTCACGATATATTGTTGTGATTCCTCCCTTAATTGACTCCTCAACCTTTGTTCATTGGGCTAATGATATAAAAACACATAAACTATATACATTGTTTAAGTAATATTTTGACTTAGCATGATTAAAATTGTTGTTGTTAATTAAAAATCTCATATCATAACTATAAATGTTGATACG
>JAGPOY010006640.1:3232-13411 GCA_018983105.1 Silene uniflora | reverse complement strand
AGATTTACCTGTCAGCAACATCTCCTTCAGCTGAGTGATTAGTCAAGAGCGGAACAGCTCAATGCCCTGAGTAGTTTATCAAACATTCTTGCAAACAAGTTAGATGAATGATAGTAGCAACAAAATATTAATCGTAACAATTCATGAATTAAAGAGGTACAAGCATATAAGTAATTTTCCAAACCTCTACATTGTTCAAAACTAGCTTCATTGTCACGATACTCTTCCTTGTAAGATGATCTGGGTCTAAGGAAAACAAAATTAGAAAAAGATAAGATATAACGAGCTTTAGGAACTAACTTAGGTAGCTCCTTGAGATGAGCTGTGAATGGCTCCTCTATTTGAGGGAAAAACTCAATTAACTCGTTCACTTTTTTTTCATTCATGCTCTCCATGAAACCTGTAATTACTATATCATTCCCTAAAGGCATAGGTTCTCCAACGGGTAATATATCTCCCAAATTATCAATCATAGAATGATCATCTCCCGCAAAACTTAGAACCTCAAATTCCACCTCATCCACTTCAGTCTCCTCATCCATAACTCTCTCTTGCTCACCCTCAACATTCATACTTGAAGAATCAACAAAGCTCAAGACATCACTCAAATCATTATGAATCAAGGAATCATCAATAGAATGTGTCATTTCAATAATATCATAAGAGGAGTCATGATCAACAAGCATACAAATAGAGGGAGGGGGTGATGAATGTGTCAAATTATAACCATCCTTCTCATCATCTTCATCCCAAAAACCATCATCATCACTATCAACATCACACTCTTTATAAGAGTGGTTCATATCAGGTTTAAGGGGAAGGGGGTCATGACACTTATCAACATGCTCAGCTTGCCACTTAAGATAATAAAAATCAAGTTCTTCTTGTGTCACACGCTTATCAAAGTGATTAGTCACTTCTTCAACTCGGTCCTCTGAATCTTGACTAACTAGCAGGTTAGTCTCACATGGGGAGGGAGTAACATTAACAGAAGAAGAATTCACATCAGCCACATAAGCACGTATCAAATCCTCGGTAGACAAAGGTGAGTTATCATGACAATTCAAAGCATCGGAATGAAGGGGCTGGGGTTGTATAGGGAGTGAGTTGTATCGCTCCCATTCTTCAGTGTCATAAGCCAAATATTGAAAAAGCTCCCACTTTTCTTCATAGCTCAACCCATTAATGAAATTTCCCCCACTTAAAGAATGAACATTCTTCATAGTGTCATTATTTAACCCATTATAAACTACATGACAAAGTTCCCATGTTTGATACGGGTAACGACATCTAGAAACATACTCACTCAATCTATTAAAATACTTATAGAACAGTTCATTCTTATATTGAGGAAAATTCAATCTAGCAGCCATCAAACTAACTAAAACTCTCTACACTAACACACAAAAATTAAACAATTGCCTTCCCCGATAACGGCGCCAAAATTTGGTGAGCCGAAGTCGTATGCTCCAAAAGATAATATTTATAACACTTAAAACCTTAAACTAATATAGTATAGGGTAATAAGGATCGATCCACAGAGAAGGCGATGTAATTAATGTGCATAAAGTAAAGAGTACAAGTAACAATAATAGGGGGGTTTTGTTGATTGATTCAGCTAATGACTAATAAGACGAAGCAATAAGTAAATAAGATGGATTCAGATGGCTAAAAGGTCTCGAGTCAAGGTTTATCCACTACTAGTTAACAATTGATCGTCGACCACTAATCCCACTTTATTCCTTGAGTATCCCGTTGTAAACAATGGTTTTATATGTTCCGTAGATAATATTACTCAGTTCGAAACGCGAGACTAAGCAACCTAATTAATGAAAAATCTAATCCACGCGTCTAGATTTAATTCATTAACAGCATGAACGAATAGAACAATCAACGGAAATAACGACCTTTAACACACGCGGTTATCGGTTCGAATTATATATTTATTCCCCCTTTTACCCAACTACGATGAAACGCATACAAATAATTGGATTAAAGGTTGCAACTTTATCTAATGAATTGAACAATTACGGATTCAAACATATAGAATTCCAATAGATTGAAGTATGAAATAATTAATTGGCCAAATCAATTAAACATATAACAATCATAAATTATGAACGGAGAATAAATAATACTCAAGTATAAAATAAAGGATTAAGACGGTCTCACAACTGATTAACTTGTAGCTTCAAAGTACCTTGAATCGAGAAGAGGGGATTAGTTCCTCATAGTTTGCATAATACGAATAAAACTAGGGTTCTTGAGTTCTTCCCCAAATTACACTTATTGAATGATCGAATGATTGAATGATTAATACATAAGATGGAAAATCCTCCTATGGTAATAATCTAGATAGTATACTAATAATAATATATTAATAATATTAATAATATAATAATAGTAGTAAGATAGGAAAGCAAACTAATGCAACATAATGTCTAACCAACGCGAAAAGCGCAATCGTCCGCTGCTACATTACTCGACTTCTGGCGGCTCTCCTATGGGTAGGCGACTCGCTGGCGGCTGGTGGGCGAGTGATAGGAGAGCAGGAGAGGACTGGCGACTAGTAGGATAATGATGGGCGAGTGATGGGAGAGCAGGAATATGGTGGCTCGTGGTAGGATAGTAGCCCAGATGGTGGGCGTGTGGCGGGCGACTAGTAGGCTAGTGATAGCCTGATAGGAGAGCAGGAGGTGAGTGGCTAGTGGTAGGAGAGTCGCCTACGTACCTCTTCTTCGTTGCTCAACATAAACACCAAGCTTCACTCGATTCTTGACTTCGGTATAACTTGGAGTAAATATAGCCCATATAAGCATGATATAAACATGACACATAATTGTACATTACGTCCCATGAAACACCGCTTTTACCTCTTAGAAAACCCCATCATAGACCGTCTTAACATGTACAAAACCCGTCTTATCACCTACCTCTGAGCTCCGATATGGTATGGTATTATTAACTACACAAAACTTGTAGCATACTTATGCCCTTCGAAGATTCTGTTCGAAATGAGTTGCAATAGTCGCCAACCAAATGTCGAAACTGGATAGTATTAATGGGACGAGTGTAGTATCGGTCACGGTAGGGAGTTGGCCAATAATACAACTCATTTGAACGCAATCTTTCCTGCAGGCCAGGGGCGGATCTGGGGGAGGGATTGGGTGGGCAAGTGCCCTTACGTGTGTTTCAAAAAACAGTAACTCTCCTATAGGACCGTCCTATAGTATAGGACGGATCCAATAGGATAAATTAGCCCAGTAAAATTTATAGTAACCTACACGTCTACTGCTCTACATCATCAACAAAAGCCATAACCTAGAACAAAACTGCCATGAACAAAAGCTATAGCCTAGAACTCCACCTCATCACATGTCTTCCATCGTCGCAATCTCGTCCCGTCCCCATCTTCGTTCCTATCGTCATTGAGACTCGACCACCCATGTGGCCACCGCTCACTCTCCATTGCCGCAAATGAATTAGAATAGAACGAAGGAAAAATGTCGATTATAACAGAGACACCGATCATCGACAAACAAGATAACTGATGATGTGATTTATATTCTCATTGGAGGTTCTTTTATCACGCCCAAAGACTTACCTTGGTAAGTGACAATTTTATTTTCAAAACTTGCTATTTTAATTTGAAAATAACAGATTTTTTATGAAAACCAAATCCATTTTAATTTCAAAACTTGCTATTTTAATTTGAAAATAACAGTTTTTTTTTTATGAAAACCAAACCTTTATTGTTTCTTGATCTGGTTTATTGTTGTAAAAGACTCCGTAGAATTATTAGTTTGATAAGTAATAACTTTATTTTCGAAACTTACAATTTTAATTTGGAACCTTCACAAGATTTTCATGGGAATTATCTCCGTCTTTGTCGTTTCTCCTTTTTTCATTTATTTACGTAAACTAGGATTTTAGATTGTTACCCAGTAATTTATTGTTTGGAACCTTGGTATTTTAAGAATTTGGCTTTGTTTTTACGAAGGACAAAGTACTACGAGGATTTTTATTTTAAGGGTTATACTAGGTTGGGTGCCCGGCTACGCCCGAGCTACTTTTATTTACCATTTAAATTTTATTTTCTATGAAATATGATTCGTTAAATTTGGTTCACCTCTCTCGATGTTGGGTGCCCGGCTACACGTTCACCTCTCCCGTTGTTAATATGATTACTTTCACTACATCTCATGTTAATACTATTATGTTCACTACTTCTTCGGTTACTGTTATTTATATAATTATTCATACTATTTTTACGGTTAACCTGTTAGTATTATCAAACTCATATATTT
The DNA here is from genome assembly GCA_018983105.1 of Silene uniflora. NCBI lineage: Eukaryota > Viridiplantae > Streptophyta > Magnoliopsida > Caryophyllales > Caryophyllaceae > Silene > Silene uniflora. The sequence continues at coordinate 9,104 of JAGPOY010006640.1, read as the reverse complement.
AAATAAACTAACATTTTCTTAAAATCGAATTGTTAGTTAATTTTTCATACTCTCTCCGTTGTTCCTACTATGACTTTCACTACATGTGTTGTCACTACTATTACTTCCACTTCTCCCGCCGTCATTATTTTTTCTTTCACTACCCCGCATTTATTATTGTTAATTTTACCACTCTCGTTGTTGCTGCTATGACTTTCACTACTCCCGTTGCTATTACTGTTGCTTTTACTACTTACGTAGTTACGTGGATGGTTAAATAAATTTGAAATATTAGATTAAAATTTTATTTTAGAGTAATAATTATTATTTACTAATTAAATTACAAATCTAATGAATTATGGAATATATTATATTTTTTGGAAATTTGTATTGATTTACTTATATTTTAATAGTTTCCAAAATATAACATATACTTATTTATACTTTAAGGAAACTCGTCATATTTTAATATTTTCTAAATTTATACTTTTAACCAAAACTATATAATATTTACATTGAAGTCCCTTGTTCAGGTCCGTCACACAGCGCTAGTGATTAAAAACTACTCCGTATATAGTATAATTAAATTGTATAAATTTATTTAATTGCATAGGAGTCCCTTGGTTTCTGGAATTAATATATACGGAGTAGTATTGATTGATTTTGACAACTTGTCATTTTAAGTCAAGAACTTAGAACCTTATGATGACTGATGAATACCTACGGAGAGAAGCTGCACGAAACCGTTAGCGGGGTTTGTTGTCATTTTCGTTTGGGGAAGGTGGCAATTTTTTACGGCAAGGAAGATGGCAGTTATTAGGAAACTAGTGTACAACCCGCGCAAATGCGCGGTTTTTTAGATAATAATGTAGAAAGACCTTAAATATTATAGCTTGGTAATATGCATAAGCGATATAAGAGAGAAAATATGATATTTTAACATCAAATAAGATTGATATTTAACTAAACCTAGTTATATAAATTATTACTTCATCATTAAAAATAATATTATTATACGACTAAATTACCAAAAGAATAACCTCAAGTAAATATAATAAAATTAGAGAATTTGTAATAGGGGATAGTCAACTTGTAGAGTACCTTTGAATCAAAAGACAGGAAAATAGAACTATGAAAAAAATTGTGTAGAATATTTCTCTCACGTCATTCTCATGTTAATGCAATCTCACATGTATAATAAATTAAAATATCTCATTAATGTGTGTTTAAAAAATAAAAATTAGTAGTATTATCTCCTATTCATGACATATAATTAATATTTTTATCATATAGTGTGAGGAGTGAGAAGGGCGGGAAAAATTGAGAGGCCACTTATTCTTTTAGTAGAAAGGGGATTTATAGATTAAAAATTGACATATTACTAATTTTTCATATTTTAATATGAGGATAAAAAAATTGAAATGGAAAACTAATTAAAAGAATTTAGTGAAGTCATGAAATGTGTATTTTAATGAATTTTATTTTACAACACTAATGGTTTCAGTTTACAAATGTTCTTAAATAATTTTAAGGATTTTTTTTTTAGCACGAAATAGTATAAATTCAGAACTTTTCTATACTAATTAAGTAGGCGGTAAGTTTTTTTAATACGAAAGTAATGATATCAATTTACAGTTTTTTTATCACGAAAGTAATAATACCAGATTTATTTTATTTTAATTAAAAAATTATAATTTAGTTAAAATTTTGTTGTATAATGATTAAAGATTATATATATTTTAATTAATAAATAATAACTTAACTAAAATAGAGTTTGTTTCCTTATATAATCAAGATTCCTTTTGGAGGGAAAACTATTGAGAATTTGTTATTCTCTTAGTAGTAGGGGGATTGGTATTGGATACTTGGGTTTGTGTTTTATATTTTTTTTTTTTTAAATTATTTGATTTATTTTGGACTTTTGCTTTATGGGCTGGTCTTATAGTAAGAGACCGCCTTATTAAACAATTTGTGTTCAAAAAATAATTATAAATATAAGCTTAACAATTTAGCAGAATGTTTTTGTAGCCCAAGTGGTAATGTTGCTTACTTCTTACATGGGAGGCGGGGGTTTGATTCTTGTTGGTGACATTTTTTTATTCAGAAAACTTGAATATTTTGGGGGCCATCTCACTTTGGGATTAAAAATGGCATGTAGAGAGGATTGAACCCCCAACTTTCAGGTAGTAAATTAACTACTTAACCAATACACCATTTACTATTCCTTGTTATTTGGTTATTAGAATGTATTATATCACTATCATTATTAAACATATTTATCAATATATCAATAGTTATAAAATAATTTACGTTTTTTTTTTTTAAATTCAACAAATTTTAGGAAAAAAAATAATTAAAGACTATATTATTTAGAACTAGAAACATTTGTTGAGAATAATTTTTTTTCTTTTCATTTTTTAACATTATACCATAATATTCTAAAACAAAAATTGCATTATTATAAATTAAAGAAAATTTATCACGGAAAAAATTGTGTCCTCCCTATGTCAAAATCCTGCATACGCCCTTGCTGCAGGCCATAAAAGGCCTTGGTGCACTCGGCTTTTGAGAGTGTTGAAAGCGGTGAAAGAACTTTATCAATTTTGGCTTTTGAGAGTGTTCAGGTTTTCCAGCGAACATCACTGATCATTGATGAGCAGTTCCTTCAGGGGAACTTCTGCAGAAGCAGAAACCCGGGCTTCTCGGGATTGTATGGCATATTTTTTCTAAATATAACTATTGATTGAAATAAATAAATTTGATATAAACTCATAATAAATTAAAGTATTGCTAAATTTTTCATGTTGAGCTATTACTAATGATTAGGCACATAATTACCGGTAGAAAATATGAAAATTAATGTCGACTTAACCTATAACTAAAACACACCAAGAATAACTGCCCTATATATACCGCGCATGCATTGCGCGGGATCTAGACTAGTCAACTATTAATAAATCTCTTGAAGCACTGGCCATTTCTTCCAAAAGAGCATATGCATAAACAAAACTTGTAGTATATATACATACGCCCTTCGAAGCGATTCAGCATTTGTGTACATCAGAGACTGGTATGTAGTTGTATACATGTAGGTAATATTCACATGTACGCTATATGGAAGATTCTGGTCATAAAAGGCCTTGATCCACTCTCGGCTTTTGGAAGTGTTGCAGGACGTAAAAGGCCTTTATCAGTTTGGCTTTTGAGAGTGTTTAGATTACTGGTGACCATTACTGACGAGCAACTGTTTCGGGGGAACATCTGCAGAAGCAACCCGGGCAGCTTGGGATTGTATGGCATATTGTTTCTGCATATCCTTCAGCTTCTCTAACAATTCCTGGAACGTAGGTCGGCTTTGAGGCTCACTGTATCAAAATTAAACAATGTATCTCTGTCATCTTCACAATAAGGTTTACGAAGCACTGAACTACTAACTACTAATCATCAAGTACATACAGAAGATACAAAGACGAAAATTTTCATAGGAAGATACAATTCATAAATTGCACGGCCACAGTCCACAGAGGAAGCCTATATGTTACTCAGACTTTTGTACATGTATCAGACTCACCAAAATTCTCAACAGAGCTGGCAATTCGCAACTTCAAAAAAAATCCAAGATGACTAATGTAGACAGACGACAATTATCATTGTCATGCTTCAAGACCACTACATGACCCTAACTTCATGGCTTGTAGAAACGAATTCAAAAGAATATGGCATCGTAATTCACTTGCTCGAACTATCAAAATTAGCGATATTACTGATCAAGTTCACCTAATGAATATCTCTCAACTGAGGGCCTTTAGAACTTAGAAGGCATAAAATACTTCCTCCAATTCATCTACTGTAATTCTTTATGTTTTATAAAATACTCATCACAGAAAACGAAAACATAAAGAACCAAATGAATCGGAGGAAGTACTGCAAACAGATTCCATGGGATCAGATTATATAGGCAGAAAGCAAGCAGAAGGAAAAGAACCTGCGCCAGCAACTCTCAATTATAGAGGCCCACGTTGGATCTACGTCCTCCGGTATATCTAACCTTTGACTCATAAAACCGACAGCTCCTATCACCTGTATGCAACAGTAAAGTTAACAATAAAAGCTGGAGAAATTCATTACTTTTGATCAAACAACCAAATGCATGATGATTGGCTTCATAAGTAACAACATAACCACAGTGCATTAAGGGTTCCCACCAATAATGGTGGGATAAGGAGAATCAAATTTATCTAACCTTACTCTTTTGTCAGCAAAGAGGAACAACTGTGAAATGATCCAAAATAATGGCAAAATGAAAATTATGCCGAGAGTTGCATTTTAGCTTAGTGCCATTTTTCTACTAAAATCATTATCTAGAACCAAAGAGTAATACTCCGTAATAACTATTTGTTTCCATCAGAAATAAAACAGATGAGTGGCTTCTTAAAATGGTAAAGTAATGAGATCAGAGTTCCCTTGTTTAACAAAGGCTTTTGAGATCCATATTCATCTTCCTCTTAAACCAATTAAGTTCATTGTTGAAATGATAGAACATATATTTCAAGCCAAACAACAAATCCACTGCCTATAGTACGTCTCTGGCTATGTACAAGCCTTAAAGGCTTAAGATGTCCGCATTGTTACCCCTGTAATACTGGAAAAGGCGTTTCTATTAAACGTAATAAGAAAGCATCATAAGGCCAACTAGTTCTCGGAATGTAGAAAATATAGAACACGTGAAAAAAAAATTACTTCGTAAATTGTTTTTTATCCAACCAATTCAGGAAAGATATTGCTTAGATGGCTGCTTCGATACAGGGTATTACACCATAACGATATTAAATTCTGCTCTTGCTTTGTAATACAGAAAACAAATACCTGCATTGCATTTAGATTCTCCCAAGGAATCCTTTGAGTGGCAAGTTCCCATAATACGACTCCGAAGCTGTATAGATCAGACCTAAACAATGCCATGATCATTTATAAGTACCAAAGAAACTCGTTATTGTTACGTTTCACCATCGAATTTAATGCAATGACCATCGAGTCAAAACGATAGAAAACCACAGAGCTGAACTATCCTTGATTAAACATCGCAGTTACATGATTTGCAACATACTTTTCATTCGAACGTTCATTTTGAAGTACCTCCGGAGCCATCCATTGAGGCTACACATAAAGATAAAAGCGACATCAAGTCAAAAAAAAAAATATAAATACTCAAAACAATATATCCAGAAAAAGCACTGATGTTTAAACCATACTGTTCCTTTCCCGCTCTTAGTAGTAAGATAAGTCTCATGCTTCACACGTGAAAGGCCAAAGTCCGCAACCTGCCAGAAGATAGAAGAAATTTAATACTTTCATACTTCAACTTGAGAGAGATGTGTAGCTGACAAAAAATTGGATGTATAAACAAAACCTTCACACTCCAATTTTTATCAACGAGCAAGTTAGAAGACTTCAAATCTCGGTGGACAATAGGTGGATTGCAGTTATGAAGATAATTCATTCCTCGAGCCTGCGTTACGTTTTAAAACGAAAGTACAAAACCATGGTGAGAACCGTAGACATCAACGAGGATCATAATCAAAAATTCAAATCTCAGATACTGCTTCCGCAACAAAGCAGAGACACCAGAATACCGACTATGTCTAAGGCCATTTGAATTCGTCGTCTCCAGTCTAGTTTGGAAGTACTCCTCTGCAACAGGTGAAACAGGCTTCCGCTGCATAATAGTAAAAGAATGGTGGAAATAAGGTCATAACTCTTTGGCTTTTAAATACAATAAAAAACTTGAAATGGCTCGCGAATATGTATACCGCTTCTTAACTTATACTACCTCGGATAGTTTTACATTTATTTTTTCCATGTGAATGCATGCAGTCGGACAACAGACCACACC
>JAGPOY010006639.1:0-16591 GCA_018983105.1 Silene uniflora | reverse complement strand
TTTCAGGGATCTCACAAAGTCCCAATTTGCTCCCCCAGCCGTCGTAAATTCGTCTCGTTAGATCGACCTCGAATAGGTAAGTTATAAATTCGCGCCCACATGGGAACGAGGAAGAGCGGCGTATCTATCAACCTTCCTGTATCACAAGGCTCATCGAGGCACCACACAAATTTATCGAAGTGCCAAGGCTGCCCTTCGATAACTCTATTCTTATCCTTAACATCAGTAAATCGAAAAGCAAATATTTTACTCTTTGCATCAATAACATTACCTATTATTGAACCCTTAGGGTTCCAGAGTTTGATCATAACATCGATCGCCGCTCGAACATTGGTTGCTTTCGATGCCCATAATTTACCAACAAGCATCAAATCAGATTTCTCCTTCTCGTTAACATCATCCCCAACATCCCACACAAAATCATTATCTTCATCGCCAGCCTCAACCCCCAGTGGTTGTTTGCCCTCTCTGCGACGAAATAAACTAGATTCGGCCATATGGCAAAGATTCACCCCAAAAAGAACGAAATAAATAAGCAAAGATAAAACAGACGACAAACCGAAGCCCTACGAAGAAGAAGTAGGAGGTTGCCTTGAGAAGAAAGGAGGATCGTAGACGAGCCAAGACGGAATCTCCACAGGAAACCCTAGGAGCACAACATTGATGTATGTTTTTTTTTTCAAATACGAAGATTATTAAGTAATGAAAAAAAGGAGTATTTGGTACTTATCATAGTTGATACAACCAACATCTTCTCTAATTTTCATATAACCTAATCCAATACGGAGTATTCAAAAGTTGTAGACTAGTTATTTTCAACTAAAATTATTATTGGTCTAATCCAATACGGAAAATGGAAATGACATTATTAATACGGAAGAGTTGGTCTCCTTAAATGAGCTATTTTCGTCTGAAACAATAAGACGGGGGTTGAGACCATTTTACCGCCAAATGTGACCATTTTTTGAAAAAAAAGTTACCAAAAAGCTGAACACTACCTGAAACATTATGGTTACATTTGACGACAAAATCGTCACAAAACTCCATCTTATTATTTCATAGGAAAATTTTCCGTCTGAAATAAGAATTTGCGCAACTAAATAATTACGCAAGTTTTGAACTGCGGAATGCTCAAGAGATGTTTCTAAATCAAAAATCTCACGTTTTGCGCTAAAACACGTGTACAACGGTCTATTGGAACCTCACTTGATGATGATGATCTCCATTTCATGAAAGAATTGAAGAGTCCATTTCCTCTCACATTGTAATAAAATATTGCCGCTTTGAGATGAAATCGACCCTCCATTTCTTCTAAGAAATGAGAGAAATGAGAAATGGAGAGAATTCTAAGAGCAAGTCCAATGGTAAACAACAATCTTCTAGCTTGGCAAATCCACATCATCTTCTAGGCGACAACTCTTCTAAGCTACTAAACTATTCTAATGGTTTAGCTTCATCTATACTAGCTTGATATTAATCAAATAATAAGAATAAATCAAAAATAGGAATAAATTAAAAATTAGCTAATTTTCTATTGGTTGTTTGGTAATTGTGGGCTCATCTAAGCAAGTAGCTTAAGTCAAGCCACTCTATATTACCTTCTCCAATGGTGTAGCAACTAGCTTGTAATATCTTAAAATTGCAAGCAAGTCCTTATGCTACACCATTGGACTTTCTCTGAGAGCAAGTCCAATGATGTAGCTTATGGATTTATTTGCAATTTCTTAAATTTGCAAGCTAGTTGCTACTTGTTACACCATTGGAGTTGTACATGTGAGATTGCTTGACTTAAGCAACTAGCTTAATTAAGCTAGTTGCTTAAATGGCTCCACTATCACAAATCACCCAATAAAAAATTAGCTAAATAAATTTAAATTTAATTTATTCTTAATTTTTAATTTATTAAATAAAAGCAAAGCAAAAAAGTTGTAGCTTACCATTGAAATGATTGAGAATAGCTTAAAAGGTTTGTAGCTTAGAATATGAAGTGAAATTGATAAGTTACAAAGTTATACCTTACCATTGTACTTGCTCTAATTGCAATATTTTTTGTCCCCTCTTACAACAATCTTACTCATACCAATCTCACAATAGACCTGATACCGTCTCATTCACGAATTTAAAGTATATTAAGAAATTAGAATACTGTTTCAGCAACTTTAATCATAAAGATACTGTTTTAACTTCCCAACGAAGCCTGTACATATAAAGATAACCATTTCTCCATCGAAGCAAAGCCAATTCAAAGGAACCATAAGCGTAACCTAACATTCCGACTAACAATAGTGATTATATATATACAGCTAATAAAAGTACGAAAAGCAAGTGAACTATGTTCTCAGTGGCGGGAGTAAAAAGCTACGCAGCTCCTGTTGCCAGAAGTTCGTCTCGAGTCATTACGTCTGATTATCGTTCAAGGACAACGATCTAGCATCGGTCTCTTCACACAACATTCTTGATCATCTTAAAGCTCACCTGAAGCAGCTGCTGAAGCAGCAGTAACAAATGTAGCACGGTGACTTCCACCAGCAATCACATCCTTGAAGCGTGGTAAAATCCTTGCTGGTTTCTGGAAGAATATTAAGTAACTAGTGTGAATAATTTATGGAAATGTGATTGAGTCTCAAATCGAAAGCATGGATAGACGGCTATTTCAGCAAACAATGCTATACATCGAGGACGCCAACTAAACACCGAAATCTAGAAAAAAATTGCTCAACCAACATCGAAATCTCCATGACATAGGACAGGGCTACACCGTTTTAAGGAGGAAGAAAACTAAAACCAGCTGACAACGGGAAACTCTCTTTTATTAATGAGGAAAATCACATGCAACACTTTTGTGAAACTCTGAACACCAACTGACTGCCAAACTCAAAGAGGGGAATATGAACGGGATGAAGGTAGTAACATTTAACTATGTAGGTACCTCGTCAATAAGACTCATCTGCCACTTCTCCTGTTGCCACCGCTGTCCAAGAACGACAAGACCCATTACTGCTGCAGCAACAAAAACAGACCAAAATGCACTCGTCTGTTTGGCTTGAGCGCATAAGGAGGCCATTCCTTTTTTCCACCAAGCTTCACAAGGAAGCTTAGAGTTGTCAGCTTCATCCTCATTAACAAATCTTGGAGACTGAGATATAAGATAAGTTGGATCTATAACATCCAAAGGTGCTTCAACTAGATCACTCGCAATCGGACTTTGGTCGTATGCAGCTGGATTACAGATCACCGTTGCACTAGGAAATGAACCAAGTTTTGCAGTACCAAACAGATCCTGTTCTTTGTCATCAACTTTGAGCCCACATTGAGCAATTGGTTCATTGAACTCATTTACATCCAACCCTTCAAACTTCCATTCGTCATCAAGTTTCCCCTCAGACTGGCACTCTTTCATCACATTCATTTCATTAATAAAATCATATTCTTTGACATCTTTTCCTGTTTTTGCAGGCACAATGGGCAAATTCTCATGTTGACTTGGTGGGAAAACAAAATGGCCGGACATAAACAAAGCCTGAGAAGTTTCTGCTTCATCACTCCCTTTTACTTCAGTATCACTATCCTCATAAATTGATTCATCTCCTCTTGGACCAGGAGCTGCAGCATATGCTGATGCTGTCAGTGACACAACTTCCCAATCATTTCCACGCCCAATGGCTTCCCCTCCCTCCTCATTTTCGGCAGTCTCATGTGATATAGTTTCCTCTCCCTCCTCATTATTAGACATCTTTGAATGTCAGAGTGTCTTAAGGATCAAAACAAGCAAAACAAAGGAGATCAGCAAATTAATTGTACACTAGTCAAATTCCAAAAAACATACAGGATTACACACAGCGCATGCAGCAAGTATCAAAACATAAGCTTGCGTTTTGCTTTCAAAATCAACAGTAGGTATTCATCCCCTAATCTCTTTGTGCAGTACAACAGAATACTTTACGCAACCACATTCTTATATAACAAAAGAAACCACCACTACTCATTGCCACTAGCCTCATGATGAACAATCAACCACCACGTCCTAGCTCAAATATCCCATGAGTTGCGACGAAAAAACACCATCACCTTTGAGAAAGAAAACTCAGCACGACTCTCTACAAACTCATTCTCTCTCCTAAAGAAGCCAATTTTGTTAGAATGCATTCCTACTTTTCTATCATAATTGCATGCAAAAATCTGGAGGTTTTGTCATCATCTATGGTCATGAATAATGCTGAATTTGGGCAATATTAGAATTATTATTATTAGGAAGTCTTTTCGTAACACAATTCACCACTGCCCACAATTACTGGGATTTCTTAGTTCCCCTATACGAATTCCAAAAAAAAAAAAATGAAAAACTCCTAAACCAATTTTTCACAGTTGCTTCGGTGTAGTAATTAATGGTGTTTAACACATTTCATGTCACCATCGCATCTTACACTAGGTCAAAGAGGTACACCACTCACTATCACAATATGTTATGTCAAGAAAACTCGCTTAGGGGATAAAGAACACCACGGCCATGGAGTAGTGCTCAAATCTGTTCTTTTTTTCTTTGCTTGAAAACTTACTACTGTACCCTTCAGATATGTTTACTTCCAAAGTTCTGAGAATCATTATCACTATACAGTATACACACAGTTTACGCAGTGACAGAGCCATACTTAGGGAACGGAAAATTTTAGCAGGGGTGAACGAGTAATGGTATAAAACTTGTTTGAAAAAAACTACGAAAATTAATAAATTATAACTAAAAAACTTTTGGAACTTTTCATCCTAAGCCTCCCTCGCTCCACCACTACGTTTATGCGTGAGATAATTCATTTTCACTCTGAACGAATAATTAGAAGTCAATTACGCAAACAAACAAATAAAAAACTTGAAGTACAGTGAACACAGAGCAAGCGCAACATGTTTGCAGTGAGGAAACGACTAATGACCTAAATTCCGATATCAAATTCCGTATTTCATCTGCAGGAGCTTATAAACTGAATGTAAAATTCGACATAGCACATCAAAAACGATAAATAATAGGAGACGGTCTCTCATAAGACTTACGATTGCTCGAAACTACTCTGTAATATACATCAGCATCAGCATAACATCAAATCCAAAATCATAAATCATAAAAACTCCAACTAAACTTGAATTTTATATTATGATACAATCGCAAATCAAAATTAAAAACTTCGCAATTCGGAATTATACGTGATCTAAATTAATCAAACATGAACATCATCATCAATAAACACAATCATAGTACTAAAAATCGTCATTTCTACTTCCAATACAGCAACTGTTGATCAAAATTCAATAATAATACGCTCAATTTGTTAATTTCGAAATCAAAATCATGAATTTGAACAGATAATTTGTTGATTGATAGTAAAAATTAGGGTTTTAGGGGAGAGAAATTGACGACTTACAGAATAATCGGAGAAAAATCGCGGGTGATGAATTATGGAAGGAAATCCGTAAGAGATGAGAACTCCTCGAAAACCGCGAAGAAAATGAAACGGAAAAAATAAAAATAAAAGGGGAAATGATTAATAATGGGAAAAATAAAGGAAAATTGTAGCAGAAGAATGTCGGTTATTTTTACTGGCAGGTGTAGGTTAGGGTTTGTATATTAGTGAGGTGATTAAGTGGGCTGACCGGTTAGTAGGAAGTAATAATGGGGGCTAACTTTGTAACTTGCGTGTTTAGAGAGAAAAGTATATGTTGTTTTTGCTAGTTTTTTAGTAGATAGAGTTTGTAGAGGTGGTTTTGATGTTGATTTGTTTGAATAATTTGCAGGAGATTTTGTGATTTTGATAGTAAATTAGATGTTTTTTTTTTTGGGTACATATGAGGGGCAAAGCCTCGAAAAAATAACTATTAGCTATTACACGGGGGATGGCTACCCCAAAGATGTCCTCCCGAAGGATGGTTCTCAGCTCATTGGTTAGACTATTTAGGATAGAAATATCAGTACTTGCCCCGACTCCTCTATTTGCTAGATGATCAGCCGCCTTATTTGCTTCCCTATAAGTATGTTCGAGCTTGACTCTCCAACGGCTATCCTGCATCAACTCTCGACACTTTTTGACAATAAATTTCAAACCATTACTTACTAGTTGATTTTCATTGATGAGTTGGACACACGGAATGCTATCCATATTAATAATTAGCCACGTAAAATGCATCGTCTTTGCCCTTTCTAGACCCGCAAGAAGAGCACGAAGTTCAGCCTTCATCGAAGTGCAAATACCACACGAAAAATAGTATGCTGTAATAAAATTTCCCGTCTCGTCACGGAATATATCACCTCTGCCAGCCGGACCCGGGTTGCCTTTAGAGGCACCAACAGTGTTTAGCAATACCCAATTATGTGGAGGTGGGAGCCACTGAATATATATTTCTGTGTTAGATCGACGGGGCAAGGGAATAAATAAATCATTACGATCAAAGGCCGTCTTTGACAATTCGAATTGTTGGTAGAGAAACGGTCTTGGATCCGTCGGGTTCTCAGTTGCTCGACCAAAAACAACATTATTTCGCCATCTCCAAATCCACCAACATGTTATGGCAAAGAAAATTGGCCAGTCCGCCTCCGATGTTACCACATCATTGCTTGCGCTCTTCGTTAGCCATTTCGAAAAAGATGAGTTATAAAAGGAGGGGTTCCAGGTGTCGATACCTACAAGGGACCAAATGGAGCGTGATATAGGACAGGAGCGAAGAAGATGATCCGTTGTTCTTCTTCTAATTCACACCTTGGGCACAAAGGGTTAGTTCCCATATTTCTTTTAACCCTATTAACATTCACCATTAGTCTTTCATGACCCGTGACAGGCTAAATCGCACACCTATCAAAGATAAACCAACTGGCCTAACTAATGTACTAAGGAAGTCGAGATCGAATCCACAGGGAGACAAGAAGATCTATTTGCTAAGTCTAAGTCTGCCGGGTAACAAATTGAGGGTTTGTTTGATTGAGTTCTAAAACTAATAATAACGAAAATAGAAAGTAAACAATTCAATAAAAGATGATATGAAAATATATGGAGAAATTAGCTAGGAAAGTCGGTTCACCACGATCTACGATGATACAGGTAAGGTCTTATAACTAGCATAACACGGTCTGATGGGTAAAGAATAGGTCCTCTCGGTCCGCTATTCGCCCTAGAAGCCTAATATAGCTTTCGCTTTAATCAGGTTAATCTATTGTTCGTAGCAAGTTTCTACCTTTTCCAATCTTCCGATCTAGGTCAAGGGTCAACGAATTGGTCAATTAATCGCATGCATTCAACTAGTCGTACCGCAATTAAGTACTACGATTAACAAATCAGACGAAGTAAGAGGCTAGATCTAAAATTCTAACATATGACTATCATACAATCGTGGCTCCCCTAATTCCTAGCATAAGGAATTTAGCTACGCATAACTGAATTGATCATGATAATAATAATAACAATAATAATTGAATTAAACATGATATCTATGTGAGAATAATAATTTAGCATACGATATTAATTAGCAACAATAAAAAGAACAAAGGAAAATAAGAGCAAGAAATAATTGAAAAACGATTGAATTACCGAATTAAAAGTGAGGAAAGATTACAACTTAGATCCGAAAGCGAAAGCAAACTTAGAGTTCTACTGTGTATGTTTTTGATAATAAGAGTTTGATAACCTAAAATAAGTGTTCTGAGTTCCTCTTAAATAATAAGAGTCAATTATTCAATACGAAACCTATAGGCCGAGATAATAAGAAATTAGAAATCTCGGTAAGTGAACAGTAGTAGTCGATCGACTGAAACAGCAGTCGATCGAATAATTCCGAGCAGGTAGTCGATCGACCAACAGGACTGGTCGATCGACTGGAAGTCCAGTCGATCGAATAAATGGGATGTCCAGCAGCACATCCAATAGCTTCCCGCATCCTTAGGCAGATAGTTTCCGAACTCCAGCTCCACTAACGTCTCAACTTGAACTCTTGGGGCAGAATTTGGCTTAGTTTCGCTCCTTTCTAGTCAACAACCTGCAAAATGCATAGCACGACCGAAGTAACCGAAAACAAGGGATAATGGCAGCTTAGACTACCCAAATTAGCATAGAAATGCGTGCGAAAGAGTGGAATAAACGTATAAAAATGGCACGCATCAACCCGCCAGCCACAAGAACATTCGTATCCGCTGCTGAACTGGTAACCGCCAAATAGTACGCCATATAATAGGTTCAGGGTCATTAGAATTGTCTTCGCTTTGCAAGAAACCCAAAGCGGATTTAATGGTGAACTTTCCAGTGGATATTCCAACCCAATAAAATGAATCTTCGAGATCCGGATCGTCAACGAGAGAGATCGATGCTATTTTCTGCTAGATGACCTGCGGTAACAAATCCGAGAATATATCCCATTTCCAGCCGGTATTTATACTCCACATTTCACTTACTGTAGCTCCTAATATAGCATCCGGGATTGGGGCAATGTTATGATCAGATAAGCAAATCCCGTCCACCCATGTGTGATTCCAAAACAGAGTGCGTCTTCCACTCCCGACTGCGGTAGCTGTACCTCTCACTATCGTCCTAGCTTGAGATGAAATGCCAACCCATACTGATAGGCTATCGCACACCTAACAAAAATACCCTTCGGTACAACAAATTAATGTAGTATATATTTTTAGGGGTTGAATCCACAAGGAAGCTAGGTTGTTCTCTTAAAATGCTATGAATAGTATTTCTATCTAGGTCGATTTAGCAATTTGTTGGTTGGTGTAAATAAGATGTAAACGATAATAATAAAAACATCTAGGGAAGTCGGTTCAACATGTAAGAATTGTAAATGCATATGACTAACATGATATAGTAAAACATTGTTAATTGCTAAGGGTTTAGACACCCGCCTCTCGACATAGAATCATAAACCAAATAAATAGAATAGTCTAATTGATCTCTCGATATGATTAGGTTACTCTATTAACATTTAACAACATGCAAATGTCCTACTCAAATCCCATACCTCTCGACATTAGGACGAGCAACTTAACCAATGATTAATTACGCGTTTTAGTCATCGATTAGTGTTGACAAGAATGAGCATGTGTTAGAAACATATGAACAACATTTTATATTTACCAATTATGTCATATTGCAAACACTTTTTATTACATGTCTCCCCTAGTCCCTAGACTAGAGAAATTAGCTACTCATTATAGAATTAAAACTAATGAACAATAATATAAATGACATAATGAAAATGCAATAAGAAATAAAGAGAGAAATACAATACCAAATGGAAGAAATGAGACTTGATGAAGCACATAAACCCAAGAAAGCTTGTATTATAACTTGAATGGAAATGCTAACTATTGAATGATTAACTAACTATGAGAATTACAAGAGAATAATAAGAGAGTTTTGTGTAAACTAAACTAAGGAATAAGGTAAGATTAAGCTATGATAAGAGTGTCTAATGAGTCGTATAACATCTCCTATTTATAGTAGAATAGGAGGTGAAATGTAAATGAGCATAGCCGATCAAGATTGACCTAGAAGTAGGCCGTCCCGATCGGGATCACATGGTCCCGATCGGGACCGTAGCATTTCTGAAATATTTGCTTAATTGCATTGTTAAATGCTCATGGAATCCGATGCTTAGCTTTAAGTGCGTGTTTAATCACCCGGTTAAGACCTCAAAACTTTGCATTATCTCACAAAATGGAATCCCAAGCTCTTTAACTTTCTTTGACAAAATGTAATATGGATTTGACTTTACTTTTGTAAAATGTGCATTAGTTGGTCCATCCATAATATTATTGCCAATGCTTCATTACTTGACCATTTCAATGCTTGCTTGACTTTTTGTGTGGGCTTGACTTCTTCATTTAACATTTGTTGTAATTTTGGTCCATCATTTCCCACTTAAATCCAATTAAACTCTTCAAACAAGTCCATACTCCACACTCTTCTTAGCCTTAGTCTTCTAGTGTAACATACTTAGTCCATTTGTAGTGTTTTTAGCTCATAGAGCTAACATTGCCTACAAAACAAGTTAAAATAACAAAGTACACTAGAAATGCAAATGTTAGCTCACAACACAAAGATAAGTGCAAAATACGACACAAAATCGAGTTAACATAAGGGGATAAAATATACAAATTAGGCACTTATCACATACATTCGACATATTGTTTTTAGCTTGGAAAATATCAATATTGCATCTATTATTACAATTAGCTCGTAATACTCGGGACCAAAGGCTAGTTGGCTCGGATAGCACTCTCCACCCTATCGTTGTAAGGAACGCTGCATTCGCTTGTCTGGCTAAGAGAATGCCGAGTCCCCCAAGCATTTTTGGTTTTTGAATGGTGTCCCATGAAATAAGATGGACCTTCTTTTTCTGCTCATCACCTCCCCACAAAAACCTGAGAGATTTTCTATCAATGGTATCGCAAATCGACCTTGGAATTTTGGCCGATTGCATACTATAGTTGGCGATGGTTGATAAGGTGGATTGGACTAGTGTTTCTCGGCCGGCTAAAGATAAGCACTTTGTGGACCAACCCGCGAGTCGCTTATTAATCTTGTCTTCTAAATGCGAGAAGGTATGTCGAGTAACCCGTCCATTGATGGTTGGCATGCCGAGATATGTCCCCAAATCATCGGTCTCTTCGAATCCCAACGCATTGCTCACTGCTTGTCTGGTCTCCAAATCCGTGTTTTTAGAGAAGAAGACTCGAGTTTTCGCGGTACTGATCTTTTCCCCTGAGGCTTTACAAAAATTATCTAGAACAAATCTAATAACCAAAGCTTGTTCTTTTGTAGCTTCCCCGAAAATAACCATATCATCCGCAAAAAAGAGGTTAATAATAAGAGGGTCGTCTCGACACTGTCTAATTGGTTTCCAATTATTATTGCGGACCTCTAAATCGTTAGCTTGTTGTAACTTTTCCAAGCACATTACAAAAAGATAGGACGATAACGGGTCACCTTGATGAACGCCTCTTGACGAACCGAATTGTTCTGTTGGCTCGCCGTTTCATAATACTCGCATCCGTGGTGAAGAAACGCATTCCATAATTACATTAACGAGCAGTTATGGGAAACCCATGTCTCGAAGATTAGCGTGTATAAAACTCCATCGAAGTCTGTCATACGCTTTTTCTAAATCAATTTTGATCACCATCATTCCCGTTCTTCCCTTGTTTTTACTCATAGAATGGATGGCTTCTTGAAAGATGACTATATTGTCTGTTATTTGATGTCCCGGGATGAACCCACTTTGAGTTTCCGAAATAACACGGGGTAGCACATGTTTAATCCGATTAGCAAGAGTTTTGCTTATAATTTTGTAGGCTGTGTTACAAAGGCTAATAGGGTGAAATTGAGAGATCGAATAAGGCGAGTCTACTTTTGGAATGAGAACGAGATGGGTATCATTCAGTCCTTCTGGCATCCCCTTTCCTTCTAGAGCTTTGATAACCATATCACATAAGGACGGTGTAATCAGGGGCCAATTTTTCTGGTAGAACAATGCTTGAAAACCGTCTGGGCCAGGAGCTTTCAACGATCCCATATGGTTAATAACTTGTTCAATTTCAGCGATAAAAAACGGTAATCTTTATTGTTAAAAGTCTTGAAATAAGTCCCATGGAACATTTTACAAAACACTAGAAGTATTATCATCAGTATACAGAGTCTTGAAATAGTCCACCACGATTTTCTTTATTTCTACAAGATCATCAACCCATAAACCTTCGCTATTCTTTAACACCAGAATTCTATTACGCCAGCGCCGAATAAGTGTGCTAACATGGTGCTTGAGGACAAGCAAGGGTCCCCGGCAACGGCGCCAAGCAATCATCCCTATCATGCAAACCCGATATAGCTAACAAGCAATGACTCTCGTCCCAAACAACAAGGGCATAGGGAAAAGCTAAACATGGATGAGATTTACACGACGGCGTAGTATGGACAAGTTCAAGTAGACTTTTCGGCCTTTTGCATGATCTCTTGACTTTCGGACTCTCACGGTACACTCAGAACTTAAATTGTGTTTAAGAACAATTTTTGTGATAAATCACTCAACTCATGAAAATGTACCCGCAATCTAGTATGGTAAACAATCAAATCATAAGTCAAACAATCAAAATGCAAAGCAAATAATGAAGCCAAGGGTTAGTAGAAGGCTATTTTGTGACATGGGACAAAAGGGGAACAAATAATTATGGATTTGTGGAGCTAATGTCAAGCTAGCAACAAAGACCATCAAGAAATACTCTTTTCCAACCCAATTACCCAATTTAGAAGACAAATGCTTCTATACTTTACAAAGCATAAGAAATTTCTCCAAAATTTAAAGATAATAGCATGAGAATTTCTTAGCTTCTTCTACTTCTCTTAATTCAAGCAACATCTTTTCATTTCTTTTTACATGTTTCTTTTCTTTTCTTTTCTTTGCTTTCATTTTTTTTCTTCTTCTTTGCTTTCATTTTTTTTCTTTCTTCGTTTCTTCCAACACCTACAAAACACAACTCAAAACCATTAGCTAGTTTAAAATTTTATTACTAAATCTAAGAAAGCAATAAAATGCGGAAATGGAAAAACATAAATAAAACTAAATTTTGTCATCATGTCGCCCCCTTAAAAAGCACGTCAATGCCCTAAGGAGTTTATCATATTCCTGCGCATGAACAAGACACAAGAATATGTGAGCAATTGATAAGTGATGTGACCGTAATAGTTGCACTTTTAACCCCTTAACGAACCCCATTTTGCATGCTTTTATGTATTCATTAGGGTCCTTTCTTCCTCTTTAGCTTCCTATTTGCTTTCTATTGGTTTTGTGCTTACTTGTAGGCGGAGGAGCCAAACGACGCACATTTAAGAGCATTTCGGAGCTAAATGGACGACACCCAAGGACCAGGCATGTAGAGGAGTCACAACCAAAGGCCTAAGTGAAGAAAAGGAGCTAAGTCGAGGAGCCCCCACGGGCTAGAAGCTGAGTCGCGCCGGTTTTGAAGCAGATTGGGCGATTACACTTGTAGGTCGAGCGACCAGGAGCCAGGCCGGGCGACCTCCTTACAGGTCGGGCGGGCCCTAAGTATAATGACCCGGGACGACTTCCCTTGTGACCCGGGCTGCCTCTACTACTCCGCCTTGACCTTGAGCGACACTCCAACTCTACTTAACCTAATCTTGTACTTAGTATAAATACCCAACTTGTAATAATTCTAGGTTAGGCTTGACAAGCCCCCTTTAGGAGTAGATTAGAATAGATTAGCTTAATCATTCAACAATTGTTCTTCAATCTTTCCACAATTAATATTAATCTTTCAACATTCAATCTTTCAATACTTGTTCATTAGATTAGTCTTGAATCTCTTGGGTTTATGATTGAAGATTGTTGACAAATCTTCATCTCTATACAAGGATTCTCCTTTATTTATGCTCTCCTTTATTGTTGGTATACTTCTTAATACCTTTATTTACTTGTTCATCTTATTTCCAAGTTTGTTCATGTCCTTGCTTATTCACCATGTTTGTTCATGTTATAATGATTGACACCATTTGTGGCATGCTTAATATGATGGGTAGTGAGTAGTCTCTTAGCTAGGGATAGTGGGGGATTAGGGGAACAATATGGGATGAATCCATGCTTGATGAGTTCATGTGAATGTTTATTTGTTGTGTTTTCAACTCATTCACATGTTATGTTTGATGAAATGCTTGAATGACAAAACTTGCATTGATTCTCTTATGTCCAAACAAACCTTGTAAGATCGAAAGCCTCAAGGATTGTTAGACTACCTTTCAACCACATTTGTAAGATCGAAAGCCTCATTGGTGGTTAGACCATGCATGTTGTTCAATAGCGTGATAGAGCATGCTCAACTTACCCTAGGGATCGTAAGATTGAAAGCCTCGATACCAACCCAACTCATATCATTTATGTGACCATTTATGTGATTTACCATGATCTCCTATGAACCCATGATACCGTATCAGTTGTTTACCATTTGTTTACGTTTTACTTATTTGCTTGTTTTGCCTTCCTTGCCATTTACTTGCTTTCATTAGTTTAGAACACAAACTCACTTCCAATTGTGACAACCTTGGCATAACTTTGATTAGATTGATTGACTTGAATACCCCCGTCCCGTGGATCGACCTCGACTTACCTACTATCTACTAGTTAGTATGTTGAGTAGATAAATGTGTTTGATTGGGTGTGACGACTTAACCTAACATCAATAAGATTAAAGCATGAAAGAGCAAATGCAAGGAAGGATAAATCTTATCAAATTGCTCATTAGAGATTTCGTACAGAACCACCGTATCACTCCACTCATCAGCAAGAGATGGAGCATCACCCTTAAGACCACGAAATAGATTGTTAGTGCACAAATTATTGTCATAAACGGTCTCAAGATGGGGGTACGAAAACTCTAGGTGGTAGGACTTATCAAAAATGGGGCGTGGTTCATCCCTTTTAATCTCTACGTGTGCATCACTAAGTCCTCCGTCAACCTCAAGAGGGTCAACTACATCCATCACTAAAGGTGAAGTCTCAACGGACTCTAAGGTCTCGAGAATAACCTCATCCTCTACACTACAATCGGGCTTAATAGTATTCATGGGTAGCGGCTCATCTATTACCTCTACAAAATGGTCAATTGAATCAACAATAGGGTGAGTTTCAATAACAATAGTCGGACCATCGTTATCGTCATCCAATAATTCAAAATCATTAAGAGGTAAAGACTCCCATTGGGAGGGCGGAGGAAAACTAGTAGGGAGAGTAGACTCACACCCACGTAGGAAGTAAGGAAGAGCGGATTGCGGAACAATGGGCTCCCTTACCTTTGCTTTCTCTTGAAGAGATTGTGCCAATTGAGCTTTAAGCTCTTGGAATTCAGCCATAATCTCTTTGCGCTCCTCTTCTTCACGCCACATACGGTCTTGGCGTTCTTTCTCGAATTGTTTATCCTTGTAAGCCACGAAATCCAAGAAAGGCCAAAGTTCCGACCCGATTTTGTTGTAGAGACTCCCATTACTCAAGGTTAGAGCCATTGCACGAGTTGCATTAGTCATGCCATTAAACACAAGGCAACTCATGGAAACATCATCATATCCAAGAGACCATCTACATGCGTAGCATCGGTCATAATAGACATAAAAAGGCTCATCTTGGAGTTGCAGGATGAATCCGTTATTCATTATGAAAGGCTGAGCTTTAATACCTACAAAAATAGGCACTAAAACTACAAAGAAACCGTGAGAAGAATCTCAAGGAACAAGTGTTCCTCAAGACAAAATAAAACAAGATAAAACTCAACAACTAAATAGCAAACAAAACCGTGCTCCCCGGCAACGGCACCAAAATTTGATAGGCTATCGCACACCTATTCAAAGATACCTTAGAGTACAACAAATTAATGTAGTATGTAGGGGTCGAATCCACAGAGAGCTCGGTGTTTACTAAACAAAATGTTATGGGGTGAATTTTATCTAAGTCGGTTTCTCGATTGAGTTGGTTTGATTTGCAAATGAATAGAAACAATAATAAAAGAAGGCATCTAGGAATTTTGGTTCAACATGTAAAAGATGTAATTGCGTGAGATAAACATGAGATGTTGTAGTATTGTTTAGTTGTTTAGGTCAATGACACCCGTCTCTCGACATTAGTATCATCAACCATAGAACGGTCCATTCATCTTTCGATTTAGTCCATTCTACCTACGCATGCGAATCTCCTTCTCAAGTCCCTCGTCTGTCGACTAATGGAACAAGTTAAAGCATAGTAAGCATGCGAAGGAAACAACATAGACAATATTTACATCTACTAATTACTCATTTTGCAAATACTTCCCCACATGTTTCCCCTAGTCCCTAGACTAGTAATCTACTCAAACATGATGGAATAAAATGAAATGTAAAGTAATGAAATAAACAACATAAACATAATAAAAATTACCTTGGAAATGGAAATGGAGAATGGAAATAATACTTGAAATATAAGTTGGAATTGTAATAAGAAATTGCTTAAAGAAATGTTTATAATGTAAATGACAAACTAAACTAATCTAAACTAAAACTAAACTAAAGAGAATTACATGAGAGAAATGTGTATGAAAATGTATGTGAATGTGTGCAATACAACCCATTATTTATAGTAAATAGGAGGTGAAATATAAACAACTCAAAAGAGCATAGAATGAGTCAAATCTCTTCAATTCTTGATTAAATGCCATGAGAAATCCTAAGCAAGTCTCTTAATGCCTCTTAATCACCCAATTAAGTGTGATATTAGCATCCAATATTATCATGTGAACATCTAATATTTTCCACCATAATTTGGACTTTGATTACTTGGGCTTTGTGAACCCCCGTAGTTAAACAATAAAGTAATAAACATATTTGCAGCGGAAAATACGAGATTTTAAAAACTTTATATATAAAACTACGGAGTCACCAAAACATGAGAACCAAAACTTAAGATAAGAAAGCTTTTATACAAATATTAACTTAAATGAATGCAAGGGATCCCGATCCCTTGATAATACACAAATATATTACTAAACACTACTAGAAACTACAACGAATAAGGTCAATCGTTG
>JAGPOY010006637.1:0-10182 GCA_018983105.1 Silene uniflora | reverse complement strand
ATCTCTCAATTACCCACTAGTTTTTTACCATTTTATTACTACCCATTTCATTAAAATCCCCAAATTTACGACTAGTCTTGCTTAAAATTGTACTATTTATTTAACCGTTTTAAGCTTAAAACAGGTTAAATATCACCCCACAATCCCACATGAGCATATAGGACACACGATTTACTTTCTCCAATGAAATTTACTTTTGTCGTATTCATCACACTTGGACATATTTAACCTGTATTGAGCTTAAGACGAAGATGTGAAACAGAACCAACCCACATACAAAGATAAAACAATCAACAAAATCCCTCAAATACCCACTAGTTTTCTCATCATTTTATTACTACCCATTTCATTAAAACCCCCAAATTCATCAAATTAAATAGCATTTTTATTTTATTTTTTAAAATTTTACTGCAAAAAAACAAAAGAAAACCAACCCACATACAAAAACAAGACAATCAACAAAATCCCTCAAATACCCACTAGTTATCTCATCATTTTATCACTCTACCCATATCATCAAAACCCCAAATTTCATTTGATTTGACACCTTAAATCCAATAAAAAATCAAATAAATTAGGGTTCTTATTTAATTTTAATTTTGGGGGTGTTCCTCTTTTTAGCAATGCTGTTTGTTTGCAGGTTAAGCACCTGTCTTACCTAAGTTTAGTCCTCTTGTAGCAACTTTCACACTCTCCCATTTTACCATCTCTTCCCTTTCTTTCTCTCTCTATCTCTACAATTTTTCCACTTTTAATTCAATAAATTCAATAAAATCTTCACTTCTCTAGGCCTTTTATTCTTCAAATTCCAATAATTTTATTCATTTTTTTTTAAATTTAATTTTCCTTTTTTTTTTGGAGTATGATGGGTGTTTTAATTGACTTAAACACTACTAATAATGAAGAAGATGAAGATTTAAATTTAAATACTTTTCAAAGTGCTAAAGATTCAAACTTTAGTATTTCTTCTTCAAATTTTTCATCTCCAATTTCTGTTTGTATGGATTTATGGCATGCTTGTGCTGGTCCACTCATTTCTTTGCCTAAAAAAGGCAGCTTTGTTGTTTATTTACCTCAAGGTCACCTTGATGAACAACATAATATGTCTGATTTTCATAATAATAATAATAATAATTACAATAATAATAATAATACAAATAATAATAATAATAATAATAATATTAATATTCCTCCTCATGTCTTTTGTAGAGTTATTGATGTCAAGCTTCATGTAAGTTCACTCTTCTTTACTTGCTTTATTTGAGTGAGACAGTCTCTTGTAAAGCGGTTTTACAATAACACGGTTGTAAGACGGTTTTACACAAGTATTTTTGTTTTAGAGGATAATGTTGGGTTTTTTGTATGAATTTTATTTTTTCAGTTATGGGATACATAAGGTTCAATTATGGGTATATGTTCTTTTTTTGTTTCATTAGTTAGTTGTTTGGTTGTTATTAAAAGACGGTATTTTTATTTGTTAAACACTCATTTATTAAAAGGACCGTCTCATACTGTAAGACGGTTTCAATTGGTTTCCACTTCTTTTTAAGAAAGTTTGCTTTTTTGGGGGGATATGATACTTTGGGATTTAGTTAGTTAATTTGTTAATTAAATGTTTGAGTGAATGTTGGTTGAATTTGTCATGATTTAGGCTCTTGCATCCAGAGATTCTGGAATTTGGGGATTCTTATTTTTTCTGGGAATTAGGAAATTTAGTTAATTAATTGATTAATTATTTAATTAATTAAGGGTTTGGTCCCCTCAAAATTGGGTGGTTGCAGTTTTAGGAAACAAAAAGCTTAATCATTTTGAAATGTGTGCTCTTAATTGTAGGCTGAAGTGGCTACTGATGAGGTTTATGCTCAAGTTTCTCTAATCCCAGAAAGCCAAGTAAGATTTTAAAATAATCTGCATTATTTTCTACTTAATTTAATGTAGTTAATGTACTTTTTTTCAGTAATTAATTCAGATTCAAGGGTTGTTAATTAAATAATTGATTAAATTAAGGGATGTTTTTCCTAAAGTTTCGAGCTTTCGATTAAACAATGGCAAGGCGGTGTGAGTTTTTCACATGGGGTGACCGTCTTACAGTGTGAGACTGTCTCACGCAATAGTTAGTGGTTTTATATTAATTTGAGTATTGTGTTGTATTGAATATATGAAGCAGATTGAGGAGAAATTGAGAGACAGTGAGAGTGATGTTGATGGTGAAGAAGAGGACTTCGAAGATACTGTCAAATCTTCAACACCACACATGTTCTGCAAGACACTTACTGCTTCTGATACCAGCACTCATGGTGGATTCTCTGTCCCTCGACGCGCTGCAGAGGACTGTTTCCCACCCCTGGTAATGCACTTGCATTTCCTGAAGTAGTTTATCCTTCCGATTTTTAGAATATGACGGTTTTGATCTTTTTAGAGGATGGTTTGACTGATACTTTGACCAAAAAGTATTGAAATATTTTGAAACTCATATCATTAGTTTTATAGCAAGCTTCATGTCCTTTAGAGTAGAACATTAGTGTTAGGCCTCAAGGTCTCGTCCGAGGCTGAATGTATACAGCCTTATGAAAACTGCATCGAGAATCACATCAAACGACTACTAGTAACAGAATTACAACCACTGTAATGAGTCATCTTGCTTTATTTTCTGTTATAGACTCAAATAAAAAAATGTATGTCTTCGGCTTAAGTGGAAATGTTTTTTTAGAGTGTATGTAGTTTGAGAGTTATCGAAGAGAGAAGTGATTGTCTCGAACAATAAAAAAAAATATATTGAAATAGGAGTAGCATTATTAGGGGAGCCTTGGCGCACCGGTTAAGGTGTTGCTTTGTGACCGTGAGGTCACAGGTTCAAGTCCTGGGAGCGGCCTCTTGCCAAAATGGCAAGGGAAGGCTTGCCCCCATTACACCCTTCCCCGGACCCTTCCCTGGACCCTCGCCTAGCGGGGACGCCATCGTGCACCGGGCTGCCCTTTTTTTAGGAGTAGCATTATTAGGCTTCACATTTGCTTGCTAAGATTTTACAATTGTTAGTCTACATATTAACATATTTATTAAGGATTATTTCCCTTCTTCCTGCCGTATGTTGATACAGGACTATAAGCAGCAGAGGCCCTCTCAAGAGCTCGTCGCCAAGGATTTGCATGGGCTTGAGTGGAGGTTTCGACACATCTACAGAGGTACTTTGATTCGATTTTCAGTTTCTTAGATCCTAGGCCCTCTGCCCCTCACATAGTCACATACTCACATACTTGGGTTTCATACATAAGGTTAATGTTTAAGATCTTGTATGTCAAAAAGTAAATGTTTGTTGCACAGTAGGCACGCAATGCGTGTTCCTAGAAATACTGTCAAATTTTGTGGCACAAGAAATAAGCTGTAGTTAGTTGCTACAGTGGACTCCCAACACGCTAAATCGCTGATAAGGTGACATCAATGGTGTGGTATACAAAGGTGTCTAATGGATCTATACTGGCTAGCTTCGTTTTTTTTTTGCATGTTATATTTTCTTGTTAAGTTTACGCTGTTGCTGGAATGATGAAATCCTGGTCTGACTGCCAATTCATGGCTTCACCTAATTTTAAAATTTTCATGTATACACACTCATAAAAATCCTACTTTAATACTTGAATTCACCCTGTAGGCATTTACTATACTTTAACACCTCACTCTGACCAAATGTCGTGCGTCACGACACTGTATCAGTCGAGGCCAAAAACATGAACTTTCGTTTAAACAAAATAGCAGTGTTTGGCAGTTTTTGTGGCACTTTGACATGTACATGCTAATGACAATTTGATTCATTTTTCTTCTGAATGAATCCAGGCCAGCCACGAAGACATTTGTTGACTACTGGCTGGAGTGCATTTGTGAACAAGAAGAAGCTCGTGTCTGGCGATGCTGTTCTTTTCCTAAGGTGATTAAATCCGTGTAAAACCCTTATTAGTTTTGCAATACTGAGCTCATTCTAACAATATGTTTCCGACTTATAGGGGTTCTGATGGAGAACTGAGGTTAGGCATCCGAAGAGCTGTCCAGCTTAAAGGATGTGCTGCTTATCCTAGTCTGTTGACTGGTCCTATGAGCAAGAATGGTCTCGCTACTGCATTTGAGGCAATATCAGCTGGGCGTGCGTTTAACATCTGCTACAACCCAAGGTATTTCAACAAAGCTCCTTTTGGTTGTTACATGTATATTGTTCTTTTGAGAAATCTTTTTATTCAATTCACAGCATCCCTTCTCACAACAGCAACGCCATTACATCAATGCCTCAATGCAATAACAAATCTTGTTAGGTCGGCAGGCGATCCGACCGCTACTGCCTTTTTTTCTTACATATACTTTTCAGTACATATATCGTCACTTGGTCACCCTTGCCTCTATGGTTGAGTGCTGAACAAATAAACTTGAGGTCAAGAGTTCAAAGATACGCTAGTGCCTCCACGGCTTCTATGCGTGGGCCGTGTGGTGGAGTGCCCCTGAGTCGAAAATATAGGAGGTTGTTTCTGGAAGATCTATAAGTTATGTTTGTGTCATAAAATGAGATACTCTTACTACTTCATGATACAAGAATAGAAAGGTTTATGAGTCATTGTGTTTTATTTCATCACATTTCAAAGCCGAAGAATAGCGAGTCTTCTTTCTATTTGCGTGAAAATGGCAGACTAGTTAAACACAGGGATGAGTTGATTTCCACCCTCCCAACGGCCTTCCTGTTTTAGACAATAACCTCCCAAGTCCTCTCCCTGTCATGCGTGGTACCGCACCCAGCTTGGCGTGCCCGAGTGTTGAACATGGTTATAAATGCAAGAAATGAAGTGCGTCTAGTT
Source organism: Silene uniflora (assembly GCA_018983105.1). NCBI lineage: Eukaryota > Viridiplantae > Streptophyta > Magnoliopsida > Caryophyllales > Caryophyllaceae > Silene > Silene uniflora. Next base: position 5,350 of record JAGPOY010006637.1, on the reverse strand, counting down.
TTATTGTATTCTGATTGATATGCATGTGAAATATGTTGAGAGTGTACTTCTCTGCCACTTGATGACGTTATTGCAGCGGCTCTTGGATTATCATATAATCAAATTTACGACACTGCAAACAGCAGAATGCATAACTCTTCTTTATTCTTGAACCAAAGTAGTTTGAAGCAATGTTATTTCATTTTTTAGTAGAACCAAGGATTAGCGGTTCTGGAGTACGATGTCATTAAACAATTTGGCTCACTAAACTTTACGTGCTTCTTATTTGTGAAGCAACATCTAGTCCATGCAAATTTCATTATGGGAAATTCTAACATGGTATACTTGTGTTCTCAACACATGAAATGTTGCATACAACTTAACCTTATGCCGCCATAGTCTGGAGCCTCTGAGCCTCCAGTATTATAGACTCAAAATTAATTTACAATCAAACATGCTGGACTCTTTGCTATGCTCTGTTTCATCTGAGATTACTGTCCATTCTGTAGGGCCAGTTCGTCTGAGTTTATCGTACCGCTCCGGAGGTTCTTGAAGAGTTTAAATTCTTCTTTCAACGTTGGAGCGAGGTTCAAAATGCGATTTGAAGCTGATGATGCTGGTGAAAGGAGGTCAATATTTTATCTCACTGTAGCATTGTCTTTCGTGTTAGCTTAAGATGTCCTCTTAAAGGTTCTCCTGCAACAGGTACACGGGTGTAGTTACTGGAATGGCCGAGCTTGATCCTGTCAGATGGCCTGGATCAAAATGGAGAAGCTTGATGGTATGCATACTTAGAATTCGGCTTTGCTTATGGCTTTCTCTTTCATTTGTACGAAGTTACTTGTCACTGCATAAGATCTGTAAGCTAGTAAAGAATCTAAAGAATGTCGAGGTAGATGGTGTAAATGACGACTAAAAACCATCAGGTGCTAACTAGTGAATGCTTCCAAGTAACGAGCTTGTTGGGTATCTTCACTTGTTGATTAGGAGACATTGGATTTAGTTAGTTAGTTATGATATTATGACCTCCCTTGGCGATCTCTTCAAATATCATAAACGCTGCACGAATTTAGTCATCACGATTTCCCCTATTCCTTATTCTTTTTTATCCTTTCTAGTCCCCTATTGATTAGTCTCTGACGACATTTAGATATGGATTCATCTTCCAACTCATGATAATATCTTGTTCCTTGTTACGTAAAACGTGCGATTTTGCAATCCTTGACCTATATTTTTACTAGTTGACATGAAATTATTGGTGCATACATGTATGCTCCTCAGTTCGATTTTCTTTTGTTGCCTGAATATCTATGCTACTTTGACATTTATCTTTGGGTGGTGTGTCCGACAGTCTCACATTCCTACGCAACAACACTTCATGTTGGCCCAGAACTTAGTTTTTTTTAACAACATAAATCGCCGTGTACTTGCGTTCAACACTTAATAACTTCTGGTGTCACATAAGTGAATATACAATAACAAAGCTGCAAGTCATATTTTCTGCATTTTCATACAGGTGAGGTGGGATGATGTCGAGGTTAACCGCCATGGAAGGGTTTCTCCATGGGAAATTGAACCAACAGGTTCCTTTCCGAGTCCAAGTCACCTAATGACTTCTGGTCTAAAGAGGAGCAGGATTGGTTTGCCTGTAACTAAACCAGACTTCCCAATTCCTGGTATGTCTTTCACATTCAGTTTAAACCCGAACAGAAAAACTTATAATCCATTTTGCTTTATTGGATAGATGACTAAATGGAGTTGTCTCGAGACTACCTCTTCTGAGAATTTGTGAAATGATTATTATATCCGCTTACTATTTTCTTATTTTGCTTAGGTGGAACGGGAGGTTCAGACTTTGGGGAATCATTAGGGTTCCGAAAGGTCTTGCAAGGTCAAGAAAAATGGGGTTCTCATTCCGCACATGATGGTAATGACAACCCTCACCACTCAATATCCGATCCGAGAAGATATTTTCCTAGTGGCATTCCGCCCGATGATTACGCCATGTCTAGCAAAGGCGTAGGATTCGGGGAATCATTCCGATTCCAGAAGGTCTTGCAAGGTCAAGAAACACATATAAACCCGGCGAGTATAAACCGGAGGCACGACACTTTTCCGACTCAAGTCTTCGAGGGTGTTCAGGTATCGAACTATGGGAATGGAAATAGCTGGCTTAAGGCCGCCTCTAGTGTCGATTCACTGACACAAGCATCTTCACCGTCGTCTGTACTAATGTTCCAGCAATCAAGCATTCCACCTCGGAGTTTCCCATCACCCTTGCATCAACAAAGGATGATGAATGAGCATATGAGTTACCCAAGTGTTCATGCTTATACTTCACCTATGAACAGAACCGACGAGGGGGTACCAAGGGGTAAAACTAGCTGTAGACTGTTCGGCTTCTCCCTTACCGAGGGGGAACATAGGGTTGATCCCGAGCGAAAACTCGGGTCATTTCCAGTTCTACCCCCGGTATATCCCGAGACTCGGTTTTGGCCTCTTGTTGAAGGACAACCATGCTACAAGTCTCCATCAGTGACCAAGGCTCCTGCAGGAAATGATCTTTACTCTGTGAGAGACATGCTGCTTGATATTGCTCTTTAAGTTCGGTTTTTCGACGACATGATCAATTAAGGATTTGTAACAACAGCAAATGTTTAATAATTGTGATTGTTTTAGTAGGCGAATCGGGAAAAAACTTCTTGTAATGTGTTCAAGTTTACATTCAAAAAACTATGTATTGATGTAACTTGTTTTTCTTAGTGTAGAACACATCAGATTATTCATGTATTGTATCGGTGGACGGTTGTACCACTTGAGATATGAATGTAATGTTATTCTTAATGTGTTTTCTACCATCTCGAGTACACTATATATCGTCTCCTATTGTAATCGATAAAAGACAACAAACGATCTTTACTGCAATTACCATGATGAATTTTAACATGTTTTCTACCATATATAAACCAAACATGCAATGATAAAGGGGTGGGGATTCGCGGTTGTGCCTAAACGTCTACATTATGTCCGTCTTAACAACTAGGTTGAGACATCTTCGGTGTAGATGACTGAAAGCGGCATTCCTGAAATGAAGTAATACTGATAATTATGCAAACGGTAATACTCGCACTACTACAAAATGAAGATATTGCAACACTTAACATGCAACACTTGTAAAATGTGTTGCAATGTTTACTTCTTATAATAGGTATGCAACACTTGGACAAAAAATGTTGCTCTCTAAGATTTATTGTAACACTTTAACAAAAGTGTTGCTTATGTCATAAAGAAATGCAACACTTTAAGATGGTGTTGCAATTTTTTTTAAGAAATGCAACACTTAGAGTGTTGCAATGTTTTGGAATAAAGTGTGAATATTTTTGTAAAGTATAACAATAAAGAAATTAATAATGTATTTCAAAAGTCATATGAATTGAAAGTCGTATATGAAAATTCCCTAATTAAAAAATATCCGAGCTTATAAATTCTAAGTTATCATGCTCTGACCACAACAACATATAAAAGGGATCTTTTAATGACTATATAAATATCTAAAGTATATCACTTTGAAGAATTTACTATATCATCACATTCCTATACTTGCTAATATTTGAATCGAAACAAGTTTTTGTACAGAGTTATCACATTAGAATCCTCGGCAATTTCCTAATAATAGTAGGAATAGGTGTTAATCCGGGGGTTAACACAAAGGTATGTAACAACAATAAATAATGAGTTCGAATTCTCCTTATAATTCTATATAAAAAAAGGTCTGATCTCTGGTCCATCATTTCTTTAAGATTTCGGCTTTCGATTCAGTCCAATATAGACCAACAAGACCAGAATTATTGCTACTTGATTTATTTTAGGGTTATTTAACAACAATACTCCAAACTATGGGTAGTCTTCTTAAAATACTCCGAACTTAAGTTTAACTCACAATAAACCATACAATAGCCCCCATCTTCTCGTATTACACTTGGGTAATTTATAACCTGTAAAATCAGGTAAAAAAGTTATTGGGTGGCGATGGGTTCCACTAGCATCACCACATACCAAAACCAGTGCCTTCCTGTTTTCCGTTGACACCATAACAACCGTGTATAAACCAATTTCTAGCTACCAATTGCAACAACCAGCTACGCAACACGCTACCACCATCAATACACGTCCTACACCCACGCCACACTTAACCACTGAGTGCCCCATTCACACCTTGTCACTTGACTAGTTGAATCCCCCATATTCACTCGGCAAATCTAGGTTGTAGAATAACAAAATTATAAATCAACAAATGAAAAAATAGAAGTGATTATTCTAATTAGTTACGGATGCGAAATTATAAATCAAAATTATAAATCAACAAAGTATGCTTCTGCGGCACCAAAGCCAGTCTGCGGGAAATAGCAACTTTTCACTTTTGAAAGGTGGGCCTTTATTTTGTCCTTTCATGAACTCGGATCGGGTAAACAACGGCCTGCCTTGCCTTATTGTCATCGACTACCGCAGCTCCGGTCTCGTGCTTCTCACGTGTTCACCTTAGTCATCGTCGTCCTCCCCTCCTCCAGTCAGGTAGACCCTAGATTCCCAAATTAATTTGGGGTGAATGTTATTTGGGGTTTTGGGTTGTTGAGGTTGATGTTGGTTATGTGGTAATAGAGATAAGGGTTTGGTGGGTTATGAAGAGATAGGAGGAGGATGACCTGCTAAAAAGGTAGACGGTCATCCGAGTACACTATGAGAAGAGGAGGGCAATAGTATGTTATATTGTGAGTTATATTGAAGGTTGGAGTATTTTGGGAAGACCGTCAATAGTATAGAGTATTGTTGTTAAATAATCCTTTATTTTATTAAATATTATTTAAAAAAAGCATTTGTATACTTTGAAAAAAAGGTGTAAAAAAAAGGAAACTTGTAATTAAAATTACACTAATTCTTGTTTGTGACGGAGATATCCGTCACAAGCTTAAGACGGGGCGAATACGTACCAATTTGCAAGGAAATGGGTCGGGTGAGCAAAGCAAGTGGCCCTCATTCCAAAGGTTGTGTCGGTGCACAAGAAAAAGTGGTGTACTTACTTGATTATTAAATGTCTATTTAATACTCCCTCTCACTCATTATAAGTGTCCCATTGTGGGAATGACACGGGAATTAAGGAAATGAGTTAAATAATGTAAAGTATTGTTAGTGGGGTGAGGTAATTGGAGAGAGGGAAGGTAGTGTGGGGTATTATTGTGAGTGAAGTGATTAAAATAAGTATTGTTATAGGGTGAAGTGGGGTATTGTTGTGGGGTTGAAGTGATTAAAATAAGAATAAAACATTGCCAAAAATAGACAATGAGACACTTTTGTGAATAGACGGAAATGGACA
>JAGPOY010006636.1:0-10183 GCA_018983105.1 Silene uniflora | reverse complement strand
GAAGGCTTAGAAGAGCTCTTAGGAACTTTTCTACTTCAACAACGGATCATTTAGGAGAACTCGTGGAAGTGAGGATTAGTGGAGTTGAGAGAGTTTTTACCAACCCTTTTGCAATACAAGGAGAGGAAAACCCACAATCAACCAACCAAATTCCAAACAATCCACAAAATCAACAAATTATGCCTAAGTTTTCATCACATTCGGTACCTACCGAAGAAGATTTACCAAATGGGAACCCTACACCACCTCATCTAACCGGAAACTTCATAGCCAAGACCGCTTTCATCCAACTTGTTGAGCGAAGTCAATTTGGAGGGATGCCAAGTGAAGATCCACATCTTCATATGGAGACATTTTGTGACTATTGTGAGGCCATATCTCAAAATGGTGTCACTCAAGATCAAATCCGATGGGTATTGTTCCCATTCTCTCTAATTGGTACCGCTAAGCAATGGTTGAAAGGCTTGGACAAGGCCAATCTAGAAATTGACTCATGGAAGAAGCTAGCTTTAGCTTTCTATAAGAAATTCTATCCACCGGAGAAGACAAACATGTTGAGAGCTCAAATCACCGGATTCAAGCAAAGGGATGAGGAGTCTCTTTATGAGGCTTGGGAAAGATTCAAGTCTATATGTTGCTCTTGTCCCCATCATGGTCTTATCGAGTGGTTCCTAGTTCAACAATTTTGGAATGGACTTTATGAGGACTCAAGAAATGTGCTTAACATGGGCTCAAATGGAAGGTTCACCGAGGTTGATGATAACCAAACTTGGTCCAAAATTGAGGAAATGGCAATTCATAACTCTCAATATAGTAGGCCTAGGAAGGCTACTAGAGGAGGAAGGCATGAAGTCGATTTCGTTACTCAAATAGGAGCCGACTTGAGTGTCCAACTATGTTCACATCTTGACACTATGAATTCCAACTTCGAGAAAGCTTTTGCTAAGTTGAATGAAACTTCTAATGCACCAACAAATCAACATGTTCATGCTATGACAATGGCACCACAAATCCCAAGTGGAGTTTGTGAGAATTGTGGAACATTGGGACATGACAAGCTAGAATGTAGAGGTTCAAATGAATAAGTGAATGCTTTTCAAGCATATAGAAATGGTACTCCATATTCCAATTCCTATAATGAGAACACCAAGTACCATCCTAACCTCTCATACAAGAGCCAAAATGTCCCAAATCCACATTTTTACTGACCACCTCCCATGAGAACTCAAAATCAAAGACCACCCTTCAATCAAAACCAAAACCAACCTTTCCGACAAAATGCCCCTTATAATCAATCACATGACCAACCTTTTGATGTTAAAAGAGCGGTCATGTAAATGCAAAAGAGCCAACAAGACTTCTTCGCCGAAATGCAAAAAGATAGCCAAGCTAAGGATGTTACCATCAACAACATTCTAGCTCACAGCAAGATAATTGAGACCCAAATTTCTCAATTGGCCTCATCTAGCTCAAGTAGACAAAGAGGCCAATTACCTCCCCAAGGTAACCCTCCAACAAGGAATGAAACGGCCAATGCTATACACTTGAGGAGCGGGACTCAATATGATGGCCCTAGAGTGCAAGAAGAGGAGATGGAAGAAGTCGTTGTTGAGATAAGGAGCAAAAGAGATGAGGAGAGCATGCGAGAGGATGAAAATGGAAGGAGAAATGGAAGAAGAAGTGAGGGGAGAAATGAGCAAGAGAAAGAAAAGAGCATTGAAAGGAGCAATGACAAGAGAACAATCGATGAAGTGCCCATTACCATCAAGCTACCATTCCCAAGTAGGCAAGTGAAGCCTAAGCTTGATAGGGAACTCCGCAAATTCATGGAGATTGATAAGAACTTGGAAGTTTCTATCCCATTTACCGATTTGATAATGCATGTGCCGGCTTACGCTAAATTCATGAAAGACATTCTCACCAAAAAGAGGTCCATTATTGGCAAAATGGAGACTCTCGCCTTTGCTAACACGTCTAGTGTCATTCTACAAGGAGCATCTCCACCCAAGCTACAAGATCCGGGAAGTTTCTCCATCCCATGCACCATTGGAGATACAAGAATTGAGAAAGCCTTATGCGATCTTGGAGCGAGTGTGAGCGTGATGCCTTACACGGTTTATGAAAAGCTTGGAATGGGCAAATTGAAGTGTACCAACATGTCCTTGCAAATGGCGGATCGATCTACAAAGGAACCTCTTGGAATTTTAGAAGATGTACAGGTGAGAGTTGGAAAGTTCTACATGCCCGTTGACTTTGTGGTGGTGGATATGGCGGAAGAAGTTCACATTCCTATAATTTTAGGAAGGTCACTCCTACATACCGCCGGAGCGGTCATTGATGTTAAGAATGAGATGTTAACTTTGGAAGTGGGTGATGAGAAGATCACTTTTAACCTTGTCAAAATGATGAAAGCTCCAAGCATCAAAGAACCATGTTTCTTTTTTGATCAAACAAAAGGAAAGGAAGTTGAGCTTCCACCCATCGCAACTTCAAAATGGGAAAGGGAAGTAGGCGAATTTGAGATAGCTATCTTCGGGAAACTTGGAATTTTTGAGAATGAAACGACTATGAAAAGAGATGATGAGGGTCAAAACAATTTGATTGACCCTAAGAGAGCATAGTCTCAAGTTTAAGCTTGGAAGGAACACAAGAGCAAGTCTTAGGACTTTGGGATCATGAATTTGAAGGGTATGTTAACCCCTACATTGGTAATGCCATGACTTTCGATTACGACACGGGTTACGACAATCCTAGTTCAAGCACTCATGCAACAAGCTTCACATCCAATGAAGGGAGCAAGTCAAAGCCATCTCGGGAATTTTTCTACAATTGTGAGCAAGCGTTCAATTACTTTGGTGAGGCGTTGAGCAACATCAACAACGCCTCCGCACCACCCCCTCATTAACCAATGAAGAAAAGTAGTTTGGTGGAGTCCTCTCCAAACCACCATTTGTAAATATACTAATCCCCCAACTTTGCATTTATTTAAGTTTTTTGCATTTTGAAGTTTATGTACAATTTCATTGAAGTGATTCGGAGAGAAGTGAGGGAGGGTACTCTAATTTGTGTTTTGTAAGTGTAGATGAAGCTAAGACGAAGTGTGGGGATGTTTTTAGCAAGCCAATGCGTTGCCCCACACTTTATGAAGTCACCCCGGGCTACCCATAGCTAAGAAGGGCGGGCAAAACAGTGGATGAAGAAGAAAAAGTGTTCTGCATTAGAATCAGGGCGGGTTGGAAACAACCCGTGAGAGCCAGCTACAACCCGGGCGGGTTGGAAGCAAGCCGGGCGAGCAGCCAGCGACCCGGGCGGGTCGTGAGGAACCCGGGCGGGTTCTCAGTACAACTTTGACTCTGCCACAAAACCAGCGCGGGTCGACTTTGGGAAGGGCGGGTTTGATCAAGACGGGCGTCCTTATGCCGTCCTACCCCTCTTCCTTCTTCATTTATTCAATTCTTCATCTCCTACAAATACAAAACCCCTCTTTTATCAATCAAAAACCCATCTCACACAAATCAAAATCCATCAAAACTCGACCAAAATCACTCATATTTGTAGCAAATCAATCTTTGACACAAAATAATCACTCCAATACCATTAATTTGACTCCAAAACTACTAAAATCACCCAAAATTTTCTCACCCATACCTAGGGTTTGAAAATTTCGAATTGGGTTCATCCAATTTGGGTTTGATTTAAGCTTGATTAGTTGATTGAAGATTGTTTGTCAAGCATTATTAAATCATTTTGGTATCAAATTGTCAAAGATTATGGCAAGAACAAAAGGAAATTCAAAGGCTGCAACTTTGCCTAATCCCACAAAAAGGCAAAGGGCAATGGCAACCAAAAAGACGGTAGCTACAAGGGAACTCGCGGTTGTTAGTGAAGAAGCTCGAGTGGAAGTTGTTCCGAAACATCCTACTATCACACCCTTGCAAAATTTTCCGGAGCTAATTTTCATTAATGAAAATCATAAGTCCAATTTCGATGCTTTGTCCTCTAAACTCATTCTAGCTACCCGTTGCATTGAGCCCGCCATATTGAAAAAGTTGGGCATTCATGATGATACAAAGGCATTTTTCGAATCCATGGGATTAGGAGGAATTTTCGAGCTCAATGAGCCTACCTAACCAACACTCACATTAGAGTCTTTAAGCTCGCTTAAGGTCACCAAGACCGAGGATAGGAAGTATTTGGAATTTCGCCTTGCCAACAAAGACCGCCGAGTGACTTTAGCTACCTTTGCCGGTATTTTCGGCCTAAAGATACCACATAAAGGGGGCATCCACCCTTATTGTTTTGAGGCAAAACCGGTTTGGGAAGCAATTTCGGGTCAAAAGTTTGAAAGCTATAAGGCTTGTTCGGTCTTGTTAGTTCACTATCCGGGTATAAGATTATGGCACCGCTCAATGGCTAACACTATTATGGCTTGGAAGAAGGGTTGTAACTTTACAAACCTCGACTTAGCCCTTCTTGATATGCGGTTGAATGTGAGTCCAAACAAGCCAAATCTTGACATGTTCCAATTATTACTTGATGGTTGGTTAGACTTAAGCAACAAGGAGAATACAAAGAAGTTCTCAAGGCTAGCTAGCGTAAGTGACAACTACTTATTGAACAAGTTTTTCGCCAATTCCACCAATGCATCAAGAATCCCCAAGGAAATTCAAGCTACCACTTCTCATGTGGTGATCCCTCCTTACCCATTCCCATATCAACCCTTTGTTGCTCCGAATGACACCATAAAAGAGACCAACGACTATGCTACTTGCTTGTTGAAGCATATCCACCGTGAGGCATACAAGGATAGGGTCAACAACTACTGTGCCCAATACATTCCACTTTTCTCCTTGGCAAAGCAAGGCCTCCTTGACCCTAATGGCTTCTTGCCAGATTGGGTAGACCGGAAGACCTTCTTTCCGGACCTTGATGCCTCCACCGTTGGCAATGTTGAGCATGGGAGTGAGGAAGCTTTGGAGGTTGATGATAGTGAAGCAACCATGAGTGATGGTGATGATGATATCGACAATGGAAACACCAATGAGTCGAGTGCCTCGGAAGAGGACGGTGAAGATGATGATGGACATGATGATGATGATGATGAGATGAGTACCTCTTTGGGTACTAAGGGTGATGAATCAAGCGATGATGATTAGAGAAAGACCTTGAGATGGCTACCTAGCCTCTCCTATGGTATTATTTTCTTTCCTTCCTCTCCTTGATTATTTTTAAGCTTCTTTATGAGTTTGTACATGACTTCCTATACCACTTGTAGTGTAGAGCATGCATAGAATTCATTCATGCATGGCTCGTAGCAAAACTTCTCCACCTTAGTCTTAATCGGTTTGGGGAAGTTTCGCTATAAGCAACCCGAGTTAATTCAAATAGCTCTCTACCTAATCGAAAACATGCATCATTTAGATTAGTTTGCATTCCTTTGTAATATTTTTCATGCATAACTAACTTTTCTAACTCATGCATTCATGCATTTCCATGCATACTCAATTCCTATATACACTTGAACATTGACGACAATGTCCGATTTAAGTGTGGGGATGAGGATTGAGACATTTCACTAAAACACAAAAACAAAAAAAATCGAAAAACATATAAAATACCAAAAAAATCGAAAAATTATGAAAAACCAAAAACATGTTCTTTAATTTGTAGTGTAGATTGTATATATGTGTATTTCCGTACTCTTCTCACATAAGGACTACACCTCATTCGAGGCATTTTAGGGAAAGAAGAACCGCTTGGTATGATCCTTCCAAACTCTTACTCCCTTACTTGTTTTCTTATGCCAGTGAGAATGTGGTGACATTTTGTGAAGCGGTTATGTTTTTATGTGATGTTAGTTGAATTGCATTTGCTTGCTTATCACTTTAGCTAGTTGCATTCATATAGGTTGTATAATATGTTAGATTGCATCCATGCACGTTTATTGCTTTCCAAAAATATTTTTGTATAGAGTCTATAGTAGGAGCATATGCCTTCGATGACGTTAAATGTTCTGACCGTGTCTCTTCCCTTTTGATAAGCTTGCATTTAGTGATAACCTTGTTAGGGTGTTTACACCACGGAAAAACACGCTTAACGACCTAAGCATTGACCACCTTGTGATACTCCTTTTTAAGACTTGAGACTAGACCTAGACCAACATATACCTACTCATATTGTCAAGATAAAGCCTCCATTTGGCCGGCCCATCAAACCGGTCCCGTCTAGGATTGAATGTGTAGGCCTTCTTGCGTGGTATGTTATGTCAAAACGTATAAGAGTGACGCTTGTTTCTTGATATTGTATGAAACATTTTGCACATATTTTTGAAGGCAATGTACACATATATATGAACCTCACATAGCCATATAGCTTTTGTTTATACCTTTGCATCTTGATCCTTTTTGTGAACCCATTTTGAGCCTAAGCCCTTCATTTGACTTACCAACAAACAAACTACATCCCAAAAACAACTTACCCTATCGAGTAAGTGGTAGTAGTTAGTTATGTTGAACATGGATGGGTTGGAACCTTGATTGCAAGAGGTATTTTGAGCTTCATGATTTATAAGAGCCTATTTGGCTATGGTGTGAATAAAGAGGTTTTTGAAGAAAATGAAATAAAAAACAAAATAGAAAAGAAGAAAAAGAAAATTACTTGATTTAACTCTTTTCGATTTCAAGCAACATCTCTTGCACATAAAAAAGAGATAATAAAATGAGTTGCTAAATAAAGGGTTTGATGTTTGCAAATGAGCTTTGGTTTGTAAAGATTATGCTTGAGAATGGTGATTGTTTCACCATATTTTGAAAGAAGAGAAGCTCTTGCAATTAAGACTTGTATCATGGGAAGATAGGTGGCTACCTTACTCGATTTAGCCCCTCATGTCCAAAATGGCACTTGTGCCAATCCCCTTTCACCTTGTCCCAAGCCCCATTACAACCCATTTGCCTCTTAAATTGTGCATAATGTTTCTAATTACGATTGTAGGATGAGGTACCACTCTAGAATGCGGGCATACCTCGTGAGTCGTAGTAGTTTGAGTGATTTGGTACTTGTTTACATAAAATCACGCGTTCTTTATAATTGAGCGACGAGCGAACCCGTGAGAGTTGGTTTCTAGGTCGTCTATAGTCAAGAGTCTAAAGGAGGAGTCGTATCTTGTGTGTGTCATGTTAGCCTTAGGGAGTATGACATGTGTTTTCCCCTTTTCCCGTCTAGCATTTATTTCTTGGCACTTGGGTTATCACTTTTATATGCTTAGCTAGATTTAGGGAGTTGACACTTTGTCGAGACCCCGAGTTGGCATTTCCTATTTGACTCTAATACACAAAGACTCGGTCACTTAGATGAGGAAAGTGGTTCATTTTTTATAGATGCATCATTTGCTATTTTGTTGTGCTTAATGTTGGATGTATAGCCATTTTGGCAAGCCCCACCTTGCCTTGCAAGAAGGTATCTTACCTCATGGATACTTTGTTGTGAGTTGAAGGGGCGGAGTGAGACCCACTAATTGTCTCACATCGGTTATATTAGTAGTAGTAATAAGGGTCATGGTTTAGTCACCTCTTTGCTCGGGACGAGCAAAGGTTTAGTTTGGGGATATTTGATGTGACCATAATAGTTGCACTTTTACTCCCTTAACGAACCCCATTTTACATGCTTTTATGTACTTATTAGGGTCCTTTCGACTTCTTTAGCTTCCCATTTCCTTTCTATCGGTTTTGTGCTTGCTTGTAGGCGGAGGAGCCAAACTACGCGTAATTAAGAGCATTTCGGAGCTAAATGAACGATATTCAAGGGCCAAGCATGTAGAGGAAACGTAACCAAAGGCCTAAGTGAAGAATTGCAGCTAAGTGGAGAAGCCCCCACGGGCTAGGAGAGCACCCCCACGGGTTTTGAAGCAGAATGAAGCAAAAAGGGGTGTTTGTACCACAGATTCGGGTGACTCGGAGAGGACCCGGGCGGGTTTTACCCGACCCGAGCGACTTCCTTGCGACCCGGGCGGGTCCAAGGTACAAATGCCTGGGACGACTTCCTTGCGACCCGGGCTGCCCCTAATTACTCCGCCATGTACTTGAACGATACTCCACCTCTACTTAACCTAATTCTAGCACTTAGTATAAATACCCCCTCTTCCTCATTAGCCCAATATAGAGAATTAGGGGTAAAATAGGGCTAATTAGCTTGGATTAATTGTAATCAAATTGTTACCTATGACCCCATGACACCCTAGTATTTCTCTTTACTTGATTACATCTACATCTTATTTGCTTGTTTTTACTTACCTTAGTTCATAGACTTTACCTCCAAATCAATTGTTACCTTTGAGACTTGACTTTGCATACTTAAGACAAATAGATTGCTAATACTAGTTATCCGTCCTTTGGGATCCAACCTCTACTTACTACTTGCTAGTTAGTTTGAGTTATAAATGTGTTTGATAAGGCGTGACGACTAAGCCTCGCATCAAAGTTGACTTTGGAAGGTTGACTCAGATTGGGCTATTTGTCCACGTACGAGGCGATCATTGACAGGGTGGCTAGTGTTCCACAGAAGCAGCATACCAGTCTATGGCTGCATTACATGCTCAAACAACTCCTTGGCGACTTGGGGAGTACAACACCCTACAAGTATTAGTCTATATTGCGATAGCCAATCTACGTTGCCAAACATATTGTTGCAGATTGCCATTTTTTCGAGATGTCTTCAGCCATAGAATTATTTGTCCGTCGTATCTTCCCACTACAACGCAACTAGCAGACATCTATACAATATTATTAAAAAGGCCACATAGATAATGCCACCTAGAATTACAAAAAAGCCACATCACTTACTGTTGGTTTCAAATCCCATATTTTAGACTCCTCTAAAATAATTATATTATTTAAGTGATATAAACTTATTATATGGATCTAGTTACATGCAATGAGAAAAGAGGAGAAGAAAACGATTTTCTTACATTGCGGAAGTGGCACGTGTGGGCACAAGCTAGGTCACTTACCTATGCTTGTTCTTGAGTTTAAAATACAAGGATGATCCTCCAAGAACCCGAGATTTCAAGTGTAGAAATCCTCCTTTACGATGCACCCAAGACTTACCCGAAAAACATATACTAATATTAACTAGATTTTAGAATATGTGACCTTAAAATTAAATTCTAATTTATATCAATATTACTACTATAGTAATCTTATATGGTGATTAGAATTTTAGAACAAGGTTTGAACATAAACCATTTATGGAGAGAATTAGAGAGATTTTTAACAATTGCACTAGTGTAGTAAATAAGATTACAAAATGATCTTATAATGGGGAGAGGAGAAGGAGACCACACGGTTGGGAGGGGGGACAAAAGGGTGAGCATGCTTAACATATTTGCCTTCTCAAGGCTATAGCAAGGTAATAGGTTTAGTAGCTAATGATTATGTTTTTAGCATTGATAAGAACACCCTTAACTCCCTCAACCACCTCCACTACACGCCCAACACTAGCAAGGGGTTTCATTTTATCTTACAATTTTGTCAAAAGTACAATTTGTTATAATATGTGACATGTAACATGTTACAAGTCATATAAGAGGGTGTTTAACCAATTAAACGTAACATCGAATTTAAATAACGTACATTTAACAAATCGACTAGTAATTCACAATTACTAGTGAATAAAATGACAATTTTTAAGTTAAATTATTATCACTTACAACATATTGTAATTTGTTGGAGCTTGTGTCCTCCACAGTTAGTGTGATAACTTAATAAATCTCTTATAGGTTCACAAGGGTATACTTTGTATTATAATCAGTTGATTAACGTTTATCGATAACGGTTGGCTTGCTAGAAGTTTGACGTTATTGTCATAAGGATGGCGGTGATCAACTGGTCCCTAAAAGTCACACCTAAAGGATGTGCTCGAGAAATGTGATGATATGAAAATATAATCCCATTGATGCCTAAAATGACTAAATGATTAGTCTATGTTAATTGACTAAACGGTTAGTCAATGTTATGATGAGACGATTATTTAATGAGATTAAATAATATGAGCTAATACGAATTAACTGTAATTCGTAATTGAATATAAACTGTTATATTTAATTAAATGTATATAATGTAAGCTTAAATGAATTAAACAGTTAATTCATAATTAAAATAAACGGTTATATTTAATTAGCAAATTATAA
>JAGPOY010006635.1:0-10183 GCA_018983105.1 Silene uniflora | reverse complement strand
GATCTTTCAATTTCCAATGCCCTAATGAAATTTACTCTATGCCCTTTTATGCCAATTATCAAACCATAAGAAAAACCATGATGAGAATGAAAAATGAACAATTTAATTAATGGACAATGAAAATCTCTTACCCAGAAGAAAGAGAAATAAGAATATAAAAGGTAATTAATTGGTTGAAGAGAGAGATGAGTTAATTATGTAAATTTTTAATAAACTTCCTAAAATAATTAATTATGTGTGGAAATCTTTAATAAACTTCCTAAAATAATTAATTATGTGTGGAAATTAGATGGATAAGACATTATTAACGTGTGCCCTTAGGGCACGCGTTAGAAAAACCGTTAAAATATTAATAAAGAATTTAATATTATTTATTTATTTTGGTTTAAATCACTTAACCTACTTTTTTTTATCAATTTGTTTAATACTAGTACTAGTTTAGATCCCGTGCTAATTATTTATTTTGGTTTAAATCACTTAACCTACTTTTTTTTATCAATTTGTTTAATACTAGTACTAGTTTAGATCCCGTGCTATAGCACGGGACGTTTGAACTGTTTTAATTATTAGTTTTATAAAAGTAGAACGATAAACATAATAGTGATGATATTTTACATTGGGTTTCATAAAAGATATAAAAAATAGAAAACTGATCGTTTCATTGAATAGAACTTATAAAAAAAATAGTTAATTCGTCTGATAAAATTTGGCTTTTTTGAGAAATTTGAATTAAACTCATAGCTTTTTAGTGTCGTATTAGATTGGAAAAACACGAATTTGTTACATAATTGCGTGTCTATATTTGTTATATAGTATTAAAAAGAACTAGGTTTGAACCCGTGAAATTCACGGGTTGTTCTAATATATGGTTATAAAATTGAAATGATTTCAAAATATATGAATTAAACACAATAAATTATATTGAAAGGGGAATTATAAGCTGAATAAGAGGGAGTGTTATATACATGTTTGTTTTAGTATTAAAATTTTAGATTTAGATTAATTGAATAAATGATTAGTTATTATATAAGAACATACTAAAACGCTTTTAAACATGTAGGTAACTTATCGGGATTTCGTGTTTTTTAACCAATAGGTAAGCACCAAATATGGGGGGAATCGTACGCCGTACACATATGTTTTTGCGGCTCTATTATATGCCCCTTATTTTCGCAAATTATCTCTTGTACCCCCCTTTGTTTCTAACATATAAATATATAACTATGTGGTGTGAGTGTGACTTTGTCGGTATGGATATATATTGAATATTGCATATTCTTGGTTAGTGAGGAGTGAGGCTGAATTGACTTCATACCTCATTCATATTTACTTGCTTACCCGTCAATAATTAAACTAATTTATGATATTGTTACAACACTTTATAGATTGTTTAATCATATTTTTTAAAATCGGTTAAGACTTAATTAAGTTATATAATGTGGTGGTTGTTACCAATGCTTAGTAATGGTGATTAGATCTGTCAATTCAAACCAAAGTCGAAGACCCGACCCGATTCGAACCGGTTTTTTAGGGTCAAGACATGAAAATTTCGACCTGGCAATCCGTTCGACCCGTTAGTTTAGGTTAAAACCCGACTCATTGGATCAAAGATAAATCAATAATTTTATTAAAATATTATTATTTATATATTATATTAAAATTAGTATTATACGCAGTATAACTTTTACAATAGTTATTGAAAAAGCTTTCTTTCTATAATTATGTCAATATACTTATGTAGATTGAATATAATTAACGTAAGCATTTAATATGATAAAAATATCGATTTTGAATATTTTTTACTTTTTAAAAAAATATTTTTTTTTGATTAAAAAATTTGTAAAAAGGGCGTTAGAAACTATTTTTTGACGATGGTTGTCATCAGTAACTTAGTATAATTGTTTTTGGCGGCTGTGATCAATGACTTTATATAATTGTCATGGATTGATTTTGTTTGCTCAAACAACAGCCCTACTCACGTATATATGTATCACTGAACATACTTAGTTTTATTTCTTTAAGCAAGAGCGTAAATTAAGGAAATGATAAGGATACTATTTTGTGAATAAAATATAGCATCAATCACAACAATTAATATATTGTTATAATTATAATTAACAATTATTTATTTCCTTATATAACCCTACAATTAATTGAAGATTATTAATAATAATATTGTTATAATTAACAATTATTTATTTCCTTATATAACCCTGCTATTAATTGAAGATTATCAATAATAATATTCTCTAAGCAATTCTCTGATTGCCACGTCAATTAAGCTTGTCATATAAGATGTCATGTCAGCTGTTATATTAGAAGATTAATATATATGATATGGTACAAAAAAATAAGTAGTTTAAATAGGAAGCGGAACCGTCATGCTAAGCAAATAACGGGCCGATAATTTAGACACGCACTTCGAAATTGAAGTTTGAGCCACAAACGGGCTGAAATTAATGTAGTACAAACAATAGAGGGATGAATATAAGCCCATAGACTACATCATAAGGCCCAGATAAGAAAAAGCCCGAAACAAAAACAGATGTAAATTTGAGACCAAATATTCTTTCATTATCATTCCTAAGGCGGAATACTCTAGAATGTGTCAGTTCATCTTCTCCAAACATACTTATCGTCTTCATCCATTGCATCTAGCTTCATCTTCCTCATCAAATCACTGTCAAATTCTTCAATTACATGTAAGATCGATCTATGCCAAATATAACAAAATGAGTTCTGCCATCATGATCTGGCGTTTTCGCAGTGTTAGAACAACAATCACAGTATCAATTTGATGATTCATTTCAGCTCTGAGGTCGATCTGATTGAAGTGGTAGTTGATTAATCAATGGTGAGTCTACGCTTTGATTGTTGATCATTAAACAAATATTGTGCATAAAAGATTTGTGTTTCGATTGCATGCATGTTTTCTGAAAAGTAATTTAGTCGGAAAGGGGTAATAATTGAGTTCGGATTAAAATAAATAAGTTTTAATTTTGAACATCTAGTTTTTCGATGTGTTAGATGGTTTATGGTGATTTCTTTATAAAAATCTAAACTATAACCCCTAATCCGAATTAGAATGATCTACTTTTTCTGGTTTTCTTATTCCACTAAAGCTGACTAATTTTGTTGTATTATTTTGGGGATGATTGTGCACTGTTATGATTCCAATGAGGGTTAATTTAGAACCGCATTTAAAGAGCAACAAAAGCAGTTTTCGTGATGATGTCATCTTGATTAAGGTAATCTCTTTTCGTCACTTTGTTTTGGTTTGAACTTTTTTTATATTGTGATCTTCTCTTCTGTGAAATTATTGTCATGGATGATTCTAATTTTCGATTGTTTTTAGGGATCAATCGAGCCTTTACTTTCGTCATCCTGGGTGAATGAAGCCGTATCGCCATATTGGGTGTTTGTAGAGAGTCTGCATGCAAAGAGGGCAGAAAAAGATTGGTAGAAGGTAACATTACAGCTCTTTCCTGTGATCTATACATAGTTAGTGTTAATTATGCATCATTTGATTCAAATTCATGTGATTTAATTTCGATGGTTTGTTTATTAGATTCATACTGACTAATTTTGATGTCCTGTTTTGGGGATGACTGCTCAATTGTATGAGATTGCTTAAAGATACGATCAATCCGGGATTCGAGAGCAACAAAAGGAGTTTCCGTGGCGATGTCGTATTGATAAAGGTATTCAGATTTCTCAAGTTGGATTTTGTTTGGTTTATTTTTTTTTTAATCGTGCTTTAATTTGATTACCTTCTGTGTAGTCGTTGTGTTGATTAATTCTGATGTTGGATTGTTTTTTTGGATATATCGAGCAATTGCTTTCATCAACTTGCGTGTATGATGACATTTCGGCGTAATGGGAGCTTAAAGATAATCTACAGTCAGAGGACGAAGCAAAGGATTCATAACAAGTAACTCTTGAATGTTTTTGTGGTCTATATATAGTTAGTGCTATTTCTGGCTACTTTGCTCATATGAACATTTGGGAGCAATATTAGAGAGTATAGACTGGGCTAGCCTAAATAGGGTTTTCTATAATCATGTCGCTAACTTGCTATTTTTTTGGCAGCTTTTGTAGCTGGCTTTCATTGGAGAGTTATGGCAATGTATGGTGGGTCTTTTAGCAGTAGATCAAATTGCTCGTCTTCTCCAGGTCTGTTAAAATCCTAAGCCTTTACATTTGTTGAAAACTGCATGAGTGCTGTGTTGTTTCTTGTATTCTTAATTGCTGATTTATGTGGCAATTTAAAATGGATTAAAATAGAGTAGGCTTATCAAGGTGAGTTGAAATCCTCAGCCTTTATATTAGTTGCAGTGTGGATGAAATTTTTGTTGTTTTATTGTGCACTTAATTTCTGGTCTATCTAGTCAAAATTTGATATGGCAGTAAATAGAGTACGGAAAAAAAGTAGATATAGCATACTAAGAAAATTATAATATAATACTTAATACGTAATATTGTTTATTGTAAAAATAAACTTAACAGATGTGGCAGGAACTTTAGAATTAAAAATAACCATTTGCTTAAAATGTCTTGATCCAACTGAATGGTAGTGATTCAATACTCTCGGACGATATGAAATGTGATTAGGTGTGGGTCAGTTCATTTTTTATGGCTTAATATAAACATCTAATTTATATTAAAATAAGTTTGCATTAACATAAGGAGCATTAATAGTATACTAGTATTAAACCCGTGAAAATTCACGGGCTGTTATTTATAATGTAATAGAAAAATATTATACGCAATAATTATATTTTAAAATTTAAATATGCAAATAACTACTACTCGTAATTATTATTTTATCTTTGTAGAAGTAATCGAAATACATTTAATAAAACTTGTTTACTTCTTATAATTGGATTTGACAAATTTACTTTTAGTTCGGAGTATGCTTACAAAATGTTTCATTTGTCTTTTTGGTGCATAATCATTGATAGTGGTTAAAATGTACGTTGATATAATATACCGAAATATTTACTTGGAAAATGCAAAAAATTTAAAGTATAAATACTTGCAACTCATTTAATTTGTCATTTAACTTCAAACCCGTGTATTATCTGGACAACTTTATAAAATTGTAATAGAAAAATATGTAATAATTACTTATGTGAGTTTTGTATAGTATTGTATGCTTGCTGATAGACCTGTCAAATTTTGACCCGACACGATAACTCAACCCAACCCGACCCATTTTTTCAGGATCAAGACTCGAAACTTTCGATCTATCGGCCTGTTAGACACGAATCTGGTAGACCGATTAGGCCCATTATTTTAAAGATGAAACCGACCCTAATGAGGCAACCCGTTGGGTCACAGGTAAATAGAGTTATAAAAATATTATTTTTAATACTTAATATTTAAAAATCAATTATATATTTTTCAAACATCTAATAATAAAATTATTTTTAGATAAATTTTTTCTATAATTATGCCAATATAATTAATGTCAACATTGAATATGATTAAAATATCAATTTTAAATATATTTTACTTTTTCAAAAAAGATAACGGTGATTAAAAAAAACTGTAAGAAAAATAGTTTGACCCGTATATTCATACTACCATATATGCATATTAATCATATCATATATTGTCTAATCTTCTAAATCATGAATTCTAATTAATTGATGACTATTTTGTTATGGAAAGTGTTTTTGTATTATTTTATTATTTTCTTTTATATTATTTAGATTCTTAATGGCTAGATTGTATAAAATGATGTCATGTCATGTTTGCAATAAATATAAGCTGCCATGTAGGATGTATTGTTAGAGGATTAATATATATATGATATGATATGATGATATGATATGATATGATAAGATGGGTCCAGAGATATATAAGTACTTACAGTGCCTCCAATGCGCTGTTTTTCACATCAGTGGTCGTCATCTAGCAACCCCAAGGCATAAAATGCTTGTTTAAAAGTATCGTATAACACCCCTTTTACAGTCCTTATTTCTTCATAAGATCTAGGTCCCCTAACATGGTTAAGTAGAATCCTAAGGTAATACTTTTCACCAAAAGTTGGAGGTATATTACAAAACTCACCTATGACTGAGCCACGCATTCTGCGACGCCATTTGTTAGTGTGCATATCCCATACATATCTGGTTGGAATCTGAGAGTATGTTAGTAGTCTTGCATTTGCATCGTCGCTATTAAGGTCCATCCATGCTAGAAACATATCTGGTAGACTATTTTTGACAAATTCATTTTCATACTCCTCCCCAAACACAACTCTTTGTTCATTAGGTAGATGGAACATCAACCTAAACATAAAAGTCATTATCTGGAACAACAACACTTTGTGATAATATAATATGATTGTTACGCCATTGCACCCATGAAATTTTGAAATAATAGATATTTAAGGTTTTGATAAAAATATAAGATTTTATTGTGATTGAGTAATTTATGAAAATTACTATTTCATGACCATATTACTCAATTAGGTTTCTCTATAATGATTGATTTGGAGATGATTAGTGAATAGAAAAAAAAATTATATAGAAATAATATAATACTTTTTTGTAACACCTTTAAAAATATTACAATAATCAAAAAATATAGTAGTATTATAATACTAACTGTTACGATTTTAAAATTTTCATAGCTGAGTGTCGTTTTGTATATGTTTTTTTATTGGTGTGAGGTTTCTTGTTCATTAATATTCATGGTTGTATTAATTATGGTAGACGAAGACTTATTCAAATGTTAAGCCAATTCCAAATAGATATTGAAAATTAACTGCAAAAGGATTGGTAACATAATAACCGATGAAAATAGAATTATTCTCAAGCATTGTTCTTAAAAATGTAATACTAAAAATGTCTCAATAATCACCCTGATTAAAAATGTATCATTAAATCTGGAAAAACTCTCCCTTAATCATCCATTTCCGCTTTGACAGCCAACTTTGGCCTAATGGCGGAACTTTGGCCTTCATCACTACATATGTAGAGTTCCCCAGGGACAACTTCATCGAATCCTCTCTTGGTGGGAGTTATGGTGCATATCCCACTTGAGTTAATCTCATTGTTGTCGCCAAAGACAGATATAACTTCATTTTCGTTCACGATAGAAGTAGGTAGAGTTCCCGTAGATTCGGTTACAACATCGCTAGTCTACATGATTAAAGAACTGTAATTAGAATACGAACAAAATGAAGGTATTTGAGTAGTTAGATTATTAATATAAGTATATTGTCCAACAAACCTCGTCTACTTTCATCATTGCTGGAAAGTGTGCACTCATTAATTCAGTATCATCCGTTAAACGGGCAACTGTATAAACTTTGTGGTTACTATTTGCAACGTTGCAATCGTTAATGTTGAGCTTGAAAAGAAACTCCTTGTTGAGAATATCATCAAACTCGAGTGGGAATTCTCCTTCCTCACCATTCTGAAAAGTTTTGTTAGATAGCATGTGTAAGACCTACTAAGTAATTTTAAGTGTATTAAAAGTTAATTATTTATGTGCCGTGTAATGTAGAAGTAGTATGTTTTTAAAAAGGTTGATGTGATACCTTGATAAGAACCTCCAACAGATCAGTAGCTGATTTTCCTAGTAGTTGCACCATTTCACGACAAAACAAAGTGAAAGAGGCACTTCCAGAAGCATCTTTCACTTTGAAAACTGACTTGAATCTAGTGTATTTATATTAAGTTTGAGTATATTAGTAGCTGTAAAAATTATGTAGAATTACCTCAAAAAAATAGTATAAGTTTTGATATTGTAATATGATCAAGTGTAGAAAGCTTGCATATATACCTTGTAGCGAGATATCTGACAGCCTTTTTGCACTTAGGACAAGACATACTACCATCACCCTTTATATTTGGCTTTGTGCCGCATACGTTGCAAGATGAGTAGAACCAACTATGTTGGGTGTCTATAGCTGTGATAGTAGCAACAACAGCACAAAATCCAGTCTACAAAATTATTCAAATAATAGAAAAAAAATCAGTTTAATGTCATAAGTTAGACATGGTTTCTTTATTGATTTTTGACATAACATAATTAAGGATTTGTTTCAGATTTATTATCATTTACCTCTTTCACTTTCAAGAGATCACTGATATAATTCCGACGTTCCAAATTGGTGAATTCAGCAGTGACGGAATTTGGCCCGTTTAGTGGTAGCTCCTCTAAAAGGTTAGTTTCATTGTGCTGCCCCTCATCATCAAATCTTGAATGCAATAGTTTTAATTAAGAGCGTGCAAATATTGATGTGGGTTACGTTTTAAACAATGTACATGATGAGTTACGATAATAATACCTTGAAAGGAAATCAGATACCGCCTCACAATCATAGTTGAACCAAAGTTTAGTAGCGTAAAATGAGTTGGAAACATAAGATTACCCTACATTAAGTAGAACGTGTTATACAATAATAAATCGTATGTTTTGATAAGTCGGATAGAGATATGCTAGACATACCAGATATGTATCTCACTTTGGCAAATTGAATGATAATAACAGGATGACCTGGGTTTTTTGTCACATAGTTGTATAGCTCATCCACAAACTCACCCCACAATAGAACATGTAAGATGCCGCCACTTTGAGAAGGCACAATATGACATGGTTTTAAAATGATAAAAGTTAGTTTTACTTTTATAATTAATTCAAAACATAAAAGTTTGTTTTACAAATATAATTAATTGAAATATTACCTTCATTATGGTGTTTGATCTTACTTTAATAATTAATTCAAATCATAAAAGTTTGTTTTACAAATATAATTAATAGAAATATTATTCTAACACCACGTTATACTCTTAACAGATTTAACAGCAAATGTGTAATATGTGTAGACAATGGCGTAGTGGACTAGTGGAGTACCAATTTGGTTTTTCTTTGGCAAAACTACCAAAATTGGTAAAAAAAAAGTAGGGAGTCTAAGATAAATTGATAAAAAAAGGTAGTATATTATTTATGTCATTAGAATATTAATAAAGAATTTAATATTATTTATTTATTTTGGTTTAAATCACTTAAACTACTTTTTTTTATCAATTTGTTTAATACTAGTATAGATCCCGCGCAATAAATGCGCGGTATTTATAGTATTATTTATTTATTCCAAATTTATACCTTAATTTTTCATATTTTCAAGTCATTGTATTTTCATATGACATAATTACATAAATAAAAATTAAACTGCAAAACTAAGAAAAACAAAGTTGGAGTATATAATGACATCAGTATTTTAATGATTTTTTTTATAATAAAGTGTTGGTAATTTGTACTCCGTATTTTATAATTTCATAACACTTCTATTTTATTTTGATTTAAACATTATAATTTAGAAATTAATGAAAAAATTATATTTTAAAGAAAGGATAATAATTTAATAGAAAAAATCTTATTTATTTCCTTGTATGAGTAGATGGAGTTTGAATGGGAAAATTTTGAGAATTTTTGTTCTCTTAATAGATAGGAGGATAGACCATTGCACTTTGGAGTCCTCTTATTCTTTTAATAAAGGGGGATGTTAACTTTTTTATACTTTACTGAAATTGAGTGTTTCTAAATTGAAGTCTTAGAAGCGGTAGAGATGGGTAGGAACCCATGTATCCTATCGTCGGGCCCCTCAGGGAAGACCGTAGCCCCTTACTCACTCTTTGGTTACTCAACAACTCTACCTGCACACAACATCAAACTTGTTATTGAGAGCCGAAATGGACCCTAGAAACAGGCACCGGACACGAGATTTTTGAAGCCTTTAACGATTTTTACAACTCACTTGTTGAAGCCTTTTTAAGGTCTTGCTTGGGACCAATCTTTTTTATACTTTAGATTTGTTCAATATGCTACTTTCTACCAATTTGCCAATAGTCTGTTTTTTTATCGATTGATAGTTTGGTAATTGGTAGTCTCTATTTAATATCTGGAATATGGCTAAATATGTAAACTTTGCTCTTGCAAGCGGTCCAAAATCAGGATTGGAGTGAATTGAACCGAACTTATGCCCAGAAGAAATATTTAGGTGGACCTAAAAGGCTCAGTCCTGGAACGGACCATACTCATATGATGGATTGGTCTTGGATTAAACTTTAATTTCATTGAATGAAATAAACTAGTAAATTAAAATATCTTTGATGAACATAACCACCAATACTATGTTAGAGAAAATTGTTGATTACAAGCCATT
>JAGPOY010006634.1:0-10183 GCA_018983105.1 Silene uniflora | reverse complement strand
ATTGAAGCAAGCACCTCGGAGTTGGAATCTTCGTTTTAATCAGGCAATCAAAGAGTTTGGTTTCCTTAGAAACGAAGAAGAACCATGTGTGTACAAGAAGAATAGTGGGAGTGCAGTTGCATTTATGGTTCTTTATGTCAATGACATTCTCCTACTAGGAAATGACATTCCAATGCTGCAATCTGTTAAAGACTGGCTTGGAAGTTGTTTTTCTATGAAAGATATGGGTGATGCAGCTTACATCTTGGGTATTAGGATCTATAGAGATAGACCTAACAGGCTAATTGGTCTGAGTCAAAGCACTTATGTAGATAAGGTGATTCGACGATTCAATATGATTGATTCCAAGAAAGGTTTCTTACCTATGTCTCATGGCATTTCTCTTAACAAGACTCGGTGTCCTAAGACAACTGATGAGCAAGAACGCATGAGTAACATTCCCTATGCTTCTGCCATAGGTTCTATCATGTATGCCATGTTATGCACTCGTCCTGATGTAGCTTGTGCAGTGAGTATGACGAGTAGATACCAATCTAATCCTGGTGAAGGTCACTGGACAGCTGCCAAAAATATCCTAAAGTATCTGAAGAGAACTAAGGATTTGTTCTTGGTATTTGGTGAAGATGAAGTGCTCGTTGTAAGTGGTTACACTGACGCTAGTTTTCAGACTGATAGAGATGATTCTCGATCTCAATATGGATATGTATTCTTGCTAAATGGTGGAGCTACTAGCTGGAAAAGTTCCAAACAAGATACTGTGGCTGATTCTACAACAGAGGCTGAGTATATTGCTGCTTCAGAAGCAACAAAGAAAGCCGTTTGGATTCGAAAATTTGTTTCTGAACTTGGAGTGATTCCTAGCATTTCTAGCCCCATAGTCGTTTATTGTGATAATAATGGTGCTATTGCTCAAGCTAAGGAACCAAGGTCACATCAAAAATCCAAACACATAGAGAGAAGATATCACCTTATCAGAGAGATCATTGATAGAGGTGATGTTAAGATATACAGAGTACCTACTGATGCAAATGTTGCAGATCCCTTAACAAAACCTCTCCCGCAGTCTAAGCATGTGAGTTATAGAGCTGCCATTGGTCGAAGATGCATTAGTGAGTGGTCTTAGTCCTATTATGAGATCTTTGTTTTAGTGGGATTTTATTGGACATGTTTAATTAGTTATATGTAACATTTACTTCATTTATTCAATAAAGTTATTATTTGATTCTATTCATTTTATTGTTTTATTGAATGTTCGTTCCACAATAGTCTACATTGATGAAATAGATCACTAAGTACGTGACTTAGTTTTGGAACTCTATTTGGATGGTGTTTTCTATTATAGTCTCTAATCAGGGCATTAAATTGGAACACGTGAATGCCTAAAATGATTAGTATATGAGCTGGTTGATGACTAAGTTCCTTAAGTCATGATATTGGGATATCAAACCAGGCATATGGATACATGTTAGAGAACATGTATTAGACAGGCCCGTTAAGTAATTTACTAAGGATTCGCTTAGTGTCAGTAAAGTTTCTTATCACTAGTTAGTAGTGAATATACAGTCTTTAGACCTGAGTTTTCACTATTCTGTACATGTTAAGTAATTTGTTTTGACATTGTCAAATGCCAGCCATGACTGGTGACTATAACGACAATACTTGGACTTATTATGGATCATGTGATAGGATGTGGTTAGACAATATGGGATTTGTTCCTTCCTTACTGAAGGGAGTTTATTGTTTATGGCCTCTCGAAGAGTGTGAATTATAAAATGCGTGGCCGCGCTCAGACGAGGTGATTGTCAGTCGTCTGCTTTAACAATTCAACTCAGAGATTCGAGAAAAATGATTGAGACATATAAGGTTAACACTTTTCCTACCTTAGTCTTGATTGGAACAATAGAAACAAAGAGATATGTTTAATTGGACACAGTACAAGTGGGAGACTGTTGGAGTTTATGTCCGGAGTCCAATTAAGGTAACCCGGTTTATATTCTATGTAACCGTAATGTTTTGCTAGAAGCCGCTTACGGACCGAGTCTTAAATGAGTTTAAGGACTCGTGTAGAATTAAACGGGTCCATTGGGTCACACACAAGATGAATACGGTGTTTCCTATTTTCAGTCGGGCTGAAATATGGAAATAGGGCTCTAATTAGATTAGACCCAGCTGCGATTAACGTAAGGGTTTAATTAGGAAAACTGAGTTGTTACTCCCCTATATATACAGATATATGGGAGTCAGTTTTACCATCTTATTTTTTATGTGAGTTATACAATAAACCCTACCTTCGTACTAGCATACAAATCGCATCTCCTATTCATTCGTGTGGATACTGGTGGAGGAACTACAATTGGGGTGCTCTTATTATTTATAGCAGTTGGGTTATTCGGATCCGGATCTTATTTTATATTGCTGGATATTATTGCTCACGGATTAATTCCGCTGCGAGGTAATTCGATTACTCTTTTATTTGTGTTTAATTCTGATTTTTAGCATGCATAAGGTCTTGGAGATTTTGTCTAATAAAATCGTTTTAAGCCTGACAAAATCCTTCAAAAAGAAAGTGGGCTTGCTTGTAAATCCAGCTGGTAAGAATGAACCTCCTCTTTCAGAGCTATTACTTTATCAAAGATACCAGTGAAATTAGTTCCATGAAGATGTTTAAGATAAAACAGTTTGTTAATGAATATATTATAATAAAAGAAAAATATATTAAATACTTATTTAAAACTTATCATGAATATTTCTAAATTATTAAATAAGTTTTTCATACCCGAGTTAACTAATAAAATGGAAAATACGTAATACATCTACTAAATGAAAATGTATTTTGGTAAAAAAAAAAAAAATATATACTCGGATAAGATTACAGAAATCCTTTTTGTTAAGACTTCTCCGGTCATGTATCACTATCATCACGTTCACCATGTGACAATCCCACTATCAGACATGTTCATTAGGCATCACCACAACAATACTAGCTACATATATACACCCTTACTAACATCATTTTATCTTTCTTTATGCTTGATCATCATCTAAAGAGCTAGATATCGGGTCATCAAATGGTAACTCTTAAAGGAATAATCAACACACATTAGTTAACAAAAGAAATGTTTGTTACCATACAAAACTGAAAATGAATAATTAGTACAAATATTTGTATTGTTTAGATCGTGATTATGTGAAGTACAATATTCTTATTAGTTACGGAGTAATTGTAACAATATGGATTGTTCTTATTTTTTAACCTTTTTGCAAATTTATTGGTTACACCTAGAATAACTTTGAGATTTGTTTTTACAAATAAGGTTTTGATATATTATTATTGTTTAAATAAACATGTGGGAATTAGCTAAGCCTGACATGAACATAATATATCTTTCACATCCTGTACCAGCCGACGGTGTTGATGTTTCCTTTAGCAAGATTTAATGTTGATAATAAGCATGAAGAAGTATATCAATTATCTTTTTCTTTTTATGTATTAATTTACTATTATGTATGTATCCGTATTTACTTCGTGTTCCATGCATGTATATGGGCTTGTGATAACATGTCATTAAGCTACTTCTTCCCGATTTTCCTGAATTATCAACTGTACGCTGGAGATCTCCATTTCGCCGTGCCCGTGTCATTAGGACTTAACCTTTTTTGGCAAAAATAATGTATTGTTTGTTACCAAATATCTTACCCTTCCACTTGTGTTTCTTGTAGGTAAAGTTTAAAATAAAGTCATTTATATTATGTAAAGATGATTGTAATCATTATGGAAAATATGTTATATTTTGCATTGTTTTACTTTCATCCTTTGTGAAATTTATGTAGAAATTTTCTGAAAATTCGTATGATAAAATTCCCAAGCTGTATTAATGAGATCAAGTTTAGAAATCAGTTTTTCTTTTTATTTGTACCATCGTTATACCAATAACTATGTCAAATATGGAATTCTCAGCTCTAATCATAGGAATCATATCAAAGTTTTAAGGATCCCATGACCGCCACATCCTATATTTTATGGTGGAAGCAAGATGAAAAAATTACATTTCATTTTCCATGTTGCAATATATTGTAATTTCTTTATTTGAAGAAAGAATACAAAAATCCAATTTTCTTAAAAAAAAAATTAAATTTGCCACGTTCTAAAATTCTATTAAACTTAAATTAGTCATTAATTTTAGGCATCTGTTCTTTTGAATTCAGCTCAAAGTTCAATTTAGTTTTGTCAGAACCTATAAGTTCAGTTCTTTTCAAATCCTACAAGTTCACAAAAGTTCGGCTTATACGTTTAGTTCAGAAAAATTCAAATCTTACTCTCTCTTATTCAGCCTATAATTCCCCTTTCATTACAATACTCCTCACATAAATTAGAGAAAGGGGAACTATAGGATGAATAGGAGGGAGTATAAGTTAAGTTCAGAGTAGTTTAGATCCTATAAGTTCAGTTCAGAGATTTTCCGTGACGATATTGTGCTTTTCAAATAAAAATTCAACGACGTTGACTCATATATGTCTCGCCCAGGTCCAATTCCAATTTCATGGGTTTCCCAAAGGATTTTTTGGAATTGGATTTGGAATATTGATTTCAGACATTTTGATTTCTACAATTGAAATCATGAAAATGAACAATTTCGCATTTCCAAACATTACCTAAGTTCAATTCAAAAAAAAAAACATTAGAAAAATTAATTTAAAATAGCTAGGTCTAAATAATATTATTCCCTTCATTCAAAACCAAACACACATTTTGTTTTTTTGACACTATCCATAAATGAAAGGAATTATCAAATTATGAGCAATATATAAGAGAAACTATTAAAATAATTTGTATATTAACAAACGTGTAATAGAAATATCGTGTGTTTGAAATTGAAGAGAGGGAGAGAGAGAGATAAACCAAATAATTAATTTTATATGCACGTGTAATTTTGATTTACAATCCGCTTTTGTTCATAATATTGTCCCTCTTTTGAATTTGCATCGATGGTAGGTAATAATAATATGTTAGTTTTTCTAATCGTTAGAAACTTTATACATTCGAAAAATTACAAAATCCGTCTTTCCATCGTTCTCTAGCTCCCTCATCTCCATCAACATTTCTCGCGTCCTCTTCACTACCATATCCGCTCTCCACTTCCGCTCCTCTTCACCACCATATCCTTTTTAATAACCTTTTACATATTTTTCTTAACCCTTTTTATTATGAATTGGGACTCAAAATGATTTCTTTTATTCAATAGATGTTTTTGTAAATAATGTACCTATTTTATTATTAACTATGATTAGACCTGTCAAAACTGGCCCGAATAACTCGACCTAAATAACCCGCCAAGTACCCGACTTGACACCTGAACTCGAGACCGAGCGTGACCCGAACTCAGATTTACCCAACCCAATAAACCCTGGTCGAAAATTTATTGTGGCACACGAATTATTAACCATAATTAACTTGATAATATTTGTCCCAAAAAAGATCTGAATTCGAAATGTCAGCTCAACCCGATTTTGACTCGAAATTGACCCGACCCGAAGTGACCGTCTCGAAACCGACCCAGTCGACAGTTAGACCTGTCACCATTTTTACAAGTAAGGCATTTTTTTATACGTATTCATCTTATTATTTTGGTATAGCTCTTAGGATAAATTACAAATAACCACCTAGTATTTGCATATTTTTACAAATAAGCACTTTGTATTTGCGTTTTTACAAATAACCCCTAGGCTTGCACGTATATTACCCTGTTACCACCATAAATTTAAATCGCTACTCATTTTTCATATTTTCCAACTCGTTAATGAAAAATTTACATGGAATACTCATATTACCCCCACTAACTTACATTCACTAACTTTACCCGGTCCAAACATAACATACCCCAAATTCAATCACTTTTTCCCCAATTCACTCAAATCTTTCAAATCCTTAATCCCAAAATCCCCCTAAATTAATTGATTCAATTCAATCGACTACGATTACCCTAATTCATATGGAGACCAAGAGCTTCTCATCCTTTGAGAAATATTAAGCTCTTAATGGAACCACATTTTCATGCTTACATTTTCCCTAACTCCATTTGAACGTAGAACTCCTTCTTACCCGGTTCTACATCATTAAGCCGCTTAACTACCACCGCCTTGTAACACGTCCCAACATTCCTCTTGCCTAGCACCTCGGTTGATGTGCACATTCTTAAACACATGGGTACCACATGAATTAAGTCAAATCTCAGGGGCACCACGTAAATTATCCTATACTTTAATCATTTAGGTACACACTTTGTTGTTTTTCTGGCTAGCAACGATACTCTTCAACTCTTGTGTTTTGATTAATTTTAGTCGATTTAGGTCTAGTCGGGTCAAAGAGGTCCTACGCGTTATTCGTATGTAATTGTATGTTAGGTACGTAAATAGATAATAAACACAAGGCCTTTGGTGACGTGGAAAACTCAATGTCGGAAACGACCGCGGGAAGGGACGGTACCCCTCCAAGTATTGCACTAGCTTTTATGAATATGAGACGAATATAAGGAGCGTGAGGCGGCAAGTTTTCTAGTACAATTGGCTAGGGTTTTAGTATGAATATGAATGAATAATGTTTCCCTTCTTGTCTTCTTATATAGGACCTAAACCCTAGTACGGTTTAGGTTGCTTGCCTTCCAAGTCTCGTTATGGAGCCTCCTCATTGAGCCCGGATCCTATTTGGACCATTCGTTATATTCAAGGCCCAAACGCCCCTCCTCCTTGCGCTGCCCCGAGCCCAATCCTCCCTTTTCTATTTGCTTGGTGATCTTTGGGCCACCGCTTGTTACCAATCGATGGGCTTCCTCCTCATGGGCCAAGTATGCAAATATCTGCCCAAACAGTTTGCCCCATAATTTCTTGCGAGATACGTCTTCGTTGATCGAGCAGGAAATTATCACTTTTCAAATCCCGCGCAGCCTTTATCTTTCCTTATTGCACAAGCCGAACCTCGACTTCCACCCCCTCGATCTTCGCCCCTTTTAATGCCAATAATAACTTCCCCTTTTTCCACTTCCTCAACCAACTCACAACACTCTTCTTACTTTATCTCTCTAACTTTCCTTTTTCCGATCAAAATCCATCTCTCCTCCGCCGCCGATCTTGAGATTTCAAGCAATCTTTCCTTCTTTTTCTTCGATTATGGACCGATCTTGCCAAGCTTCATCTTCTTCTCCCCACGGCCAGACGACAGTCGATCTGTTTCCGTCTCGCGGCCTTTTCGTCTCCCCCCATGACTACGACTCCTCCCTTTCTATCTCCGATATCCCCCGAATCAAGGCTTTGTTTGGTCTTGGGGATGACATTCAGATTGTCATCCGCGGCCCGGGTCAAAAAGTCGATGCCATGCGCCGTGGCTGGGTCTGCATGTATTTGTATCCTTATAAGTACGACCTTCGCTTTCCACTTCCTCGATTGATTCTTGACTTCATCCATACCAATAACTTTGTCATGGTCCAAATCTTTGCCAATATTTGGCGCGTGTTATTGTACTCCCTCGCTGTGAGTGAGAGGACCGGTTCCACGATCTCTTTGGGGGATCTGGCACATGTGGCCGGCATCCGGTCATTGGGAAGGGGTCAGTACTCCTTTCGAAACCATGGTGAGCCTCTCTTCACGCATTCCTCCAAGTCTAGGGATGAAAAGTGGTGCGAAGAGTTCTTCTATCTCAAGGTGGACTCCATTCAGCCTCCTGTCGAGGGCATCTTTGAGGCCTGGAAGCCTAATTCGAGTAAGCAGCTTCATTCAGTCTTCCTGTTGAATTTGTCTATCTCACTGTCTTACTTTTTTGTTTGCATGCAGGTCATGATCCCTTGGTTCGCATTGGTGATCCCTCCGTTGCCAGAGAGGAGTTCTTTTGCATCCCCCAGAAGGATAGACTGTTCCCAGAGCTGCTTCCAGGTTTCACTGCCTCCTCAACTTCCAGCTCTCAGATTTCTGTTCGCAGCATGTCGTCCTGTAAGTAGCTTAAGCCGTATTCCTTTCTCGTCTTGCTAAAACTCGATGCTGTCTTGCTGACTGGTGTTCTTGAATGCAGCTGGTGCTAGAATTGACCCATATAAAGCCATCCTCCTGAGTGCTACGCGGAAGAGGGTTGTTGGAAGCCTTGATGCCCCTTCTTCCTCGAAGAGACCTGCCCCTGCCCTTGCTGCTGCTACCTCTCAGCCCATTGTGATGCGCTTGAGATCTGCTCATCCTACTTCCAGTCCTCTGGAGGTCTCGTCGTTGTCGCGTCATCCACCTACTCCTCCTAGGAGCCCTGTCACTATTGCTGATGACATCATACTGCAGTCCCCAGAGGGCTTTGAGAATGTTGATGTTGTTCCCTATTGGCCTGAAATAGAGCTGCTCCTCTTTCCTGCTGTGGCTGCCGCTTTTAAAGAGTTCTCCCCTAAGGAGATGGCTGATAATGATGTGCACAACGCCTTCATGGTAAGCATTTTCTGAACATCTCTCTCTCCATCTTCCTTCGCTATTATCTTCATGCGCTAATGCTGCTTTCTGCCTGCAGACCCTCCAATCTGCGATTTACAATAAGAGGATGATAGGTGTGGTGCAAGCCGAGAACCGCGCTGTCAACCGCAAAAATCAGGATCTCACTCAGTCCCTGATTGATTTGGAAGATCAATGCATCGGCTTGAGAAAGCGGTCGAAGGGAGAGCTGGCCCAGGTCAAGGAGCATCTGGCAACGGAGACTGAGCAGCTGGCTCGTACCCAGGAGGTCTGCAGGAGCTTCTCTAAGCATATCAAGGTGTCTGACGGGAAGATCAGGGATCTGACGTCTCTGGCTACTGATGTGGTAGCTCATGCTATCTGGCAGGGCAAGATCCCGGGGATGCGGATTGCTCTGAATAAACCCATCACCCAGCAACGCATTGATGAGGAGAATGAGCATCTGGACGAGCTTTACCCGGTGAAGCCTAACCTCATTTTGCTGATTCCAGAAGCGGGTGAGGTGAATTCTCCTGTCATGATGGAGCCAGAGGGAGCCAACCTGCCCTAGGCCGCTGCAGGAACTTCGAGTGCTGGTGGAGAAGTCACTCTAGATGCTGCTGGAGGAGATGTCATGGAGCTAGTACCTGAAAAGGAGAAGCAGCCAGAGCAAGTAGGGGAGGTGGCGTTGTGAGCTGTGGAGGAGGTCATGGACTTGGTCTCCTAATTTTATTTTATAATTTGATGAAAGTTTTTGGGTCTGGCCCTATGTGGCGCAGAATTTGTAAATTTTAAAACACTCTTTTGTGTGTCCTGCCAAGGTGGCAGGACTTGAAACTCTTACATGCGGCCTGTCTACTGGCAGGTCGCATTTTATCTGAAGCAGGTAGCCTGGTGCAGGCTTTGAACATAATTGTTTTTTTGCTGTTTGTCGTTTTTTGTGGCGATGCCTATTGGCAGGTTCTGGCGTGTCCGGCCATATTATGTCTGCCTAGAAGGCTGACTCTTAGATTATTACAGGGTAGAAGCTTATGTTGACTCGAGGAGTCAGCTGCAAGCTGGCCGTGTCGACTTCAGAAGTCGATTTAGGCATCTAAGGTAGTAATGTTGGCCGTGTTGACTTCAGGAGCCAATTTAGACCAACCGTGTCAGCTCAGGGAGCTTATTTAGGCTTAGCTAGCTGTCATATCAGCCATGCGGCTGAGTTAGACGTAACGCCGCAATGTGAGACTACTTAATTAACCTTGTTCATGACGCAAGGTGTGTTCGTCGAGAGTTTAGCCATCATGGGCGTACCTCAGGAAGTTTTAGTGTCGTTCCAGGTCGAGTGAAGTGTTGCAGGATTCTGGCTGCTCAGAGATCCCTGCGCTCCTTCAATATTGTGCATGCATGCTGGGGCCCAAATAATGCCGAGTGGTTGGCAAGCCGTAAAGGCGACAGCTGTATAGGAGGTGGTATCCGGGGTAGCTACCTGAGAGCTGGCAGCGGGGTCCCCCTTTGTATGTTCCACCACCTGCAGGCAACACTTTCAACGTACCATAGAAGTTAGAGTACAAAGTGGCATATCCGAACCCAAAAAGTTTAAAATTGAAAAGGGCAAAGCATATGTGAAGTACCTGGGCTATTCATGGGGTTCTAGAGTGACCACATACCCAGAAAGCTACATACCACACAGGCTTCAGTATTTTGTCTAAGTAAAAGATTACAAAGTTACTAGTAGTTACAAATT
>JAGPOY010006633.1:0-10184 GCA_018983105.1 Silene uniflora | reverse complement strand
TGTCTATGCGCCCCGTCGGTTGGATGTGAGCTCGCGTAAGCGTCTCTCGGCTGGCTTGATGTCAGGCCGAGAGAGTCCCTCGGCTGGCTGGTTGCCAGGCCGAGACCCAAGTATCTCAGTGCTGTGTGACTTGAGGTCAGTGAGCACCGAGGCCGTATGCGTCTCTCGGCCGGCTTGATGTCGAGCCGAGAGAGTCCCTCGGCTGGCTGGTTGCCAGGCCGAGAGGGTCAAGTAGTCCAACGCTGTGTGACACGTGGTTAGTGAGCATTGACTTTGGTCAAGATGTTGACCCGGTCAGCCGGTGCAGAATATGCCCCATCAATTATATTTAAATTATTATTAATTATTATATTAATTGTTATTATTATATTAATTCTTATTAATACTTTTATATAATAATAATAATAATAATAATTATTTTATCTTTATTTCAGTGTTCAGTTCAGCTCTATTCAGTTCAGTTCAGTTCAGTTCAGTTCAGTTCAGTTCAGCTTCATTCAGTTCAGTTCAGTTCAGTTCAACTCCATTCAGTTCAGTTCAATTCAGTTCAGCTCTAAAAAGTCAGAAAAAACAGGGCCTAAATCTCTTCGATTAGTTGTCATTCCAAATTTCCAATTAAATACAGGTACTCCGCGTAACGTACAGCACAGCTAAACTGCTCCAGCAACAAAACGGTGTCGTCTTCTTCCAATAACCAATCTTGTTCCTCCATCACATAATACATCTTTTCCACGCCTATCGTCTCTCGTCTCACGTAAGATCACATCAATAAAAAGTTCGATCCAATTTTTCATATCAAATTTAATTCCATAATTCTTCAATTTACTCAATTAAATCGATCAATTTCATTCTTCCGAAGCGAAATCTCGATTATTTTCCGGTAAATTCTTTAATTTGCGTTGTTATCATTTAATTCATTATTATATTGATTTTTGAAATATTTATGCTGAAATTATTTTTGATTTTTTGTTGATAGAAAATGGTGAAGGAGACAGGATACTATGATATATTAGGTGTAAGTGTTGATGCTTCAGCTACAGAGATTAAAAAAGCTTATTACATTCAGGTTAGTTTACTTTTATTTTTAATTTAATATCATAATTTCATGATTTTTGTATAATTTTTAGGATTTTTCGTAATTTTGTAAGCATCGTATATTAATGCTTGATGATTTGTTACTGTTTTGATTGTTGAGGTAGAGTTCGTTGTGATTTACGATACGATTGAGCTAAATTGTGTAAGATCGTTGTATGACGTATAATAACTCCGTCGTCATCTCATTTTAGGAAATGAAGTGTATATAATTGTAAGTAAGTCGGTCGCAACGGTTTTGTGTACGAGGCAGGAATGTACAATAGGAGTCAGGAGTGTTAGATTTTGCGTGGGACAAGTTTTCGGAAATTTTGGTGATATTCGGCTTAAATTGAAATATATGGAAGTTTGGAGCAGGTTGCTAGAGGTTAAGAGGTAGGCATGTATGTATAGTAGGAGTATTAGATTTTGTTAGGGACAATTTTTCGGATAATTTGGTGATATTTGGCTGAAATTGAACTAATGCAAGTTTGGAACAGGTTGCTAGAGTTTACTAGATTAGGTAACGTAGATAGTTTGGTTTGAAGGTTGGACACAATTTGATGACATGAGCTCAGTAGCTTAAGATTGTCGTATGATAAAAACAAGTTGCTGTCGCATTTTACGAAATGCGGTATGTAATGGTAAATAATTAGTCTGTTGCAACGGTATATAGCTACAAGGTAGCCTTGTATAGTGTTAGATTTTGTGTGGGACAAGTTTTCGGATATTTTGGTGATATTCGGAAGACGATGGTCTGGCTTCAGAGAACTGAAACATGTGTATTATTCGTAGTGCATAAATTACCTATGTTTAACTAGGGCGCTTAGTTTTTATTGTTCAACACATATCTACTATAGGGAGTAGCAATTCAACATTTCAACTAAAAAATTACTCTCTCTGATTCTTATGGTTCTTTTTACGTTTTTTTTTTTGAGGAATATTCTTATCAAACATGTAGAACCAAATGAATCGGATGAAGTATTTGATAGCTCATGCCTTCGATTCTTGGTAGTGACCCTCACCTTTAGAAACTTGGAGTAGTGTATCTTTTAATCATCGTTGTGTGTTTCTCACAGGCAAGAATTGTTCATCCTGATAAGAATCCTGGAGATCCACAATCTGCCCAGAAGTTCCAGGTACAGTGTCTGACTGTCTATTCTTTTCCTTTATAACTTACAGACTCGATGGCAGTAAAAACAATTATTAAGATGTAGTTTATATTAAATTTATTAAGTTGCAGTTGCTCTAGACTTAGGTATTAGTTCTTTTAATTACTCCATATGTTGTCTGGGCTACTTATATGAAATGCAGTTTTACTTTTTAACATGTAATTCTGATGAAGTGAAGCTTTGGTGCATGGTATTTAAACATACTTTGTCTTATTTTCAGGAACTCGGTGAAGCTTATCAAGTCCTAAGTGATCCTGCAAAACGTGAAGCATACAATAAATATGGGAAGACCGGTGTACCACAGTAAGTGCTTATATTTCTAGGAAAAAATGGCCATATTTCTGTTAAGCTTTCTTTTTCAGGGATTTATTCACACAAAGCCTATCCCCTGGATCTTTGTGCTTCTGCCTTCTGTTTAGTCTAACGCTGGGTTTATAATAACTTCGTAATCACTTATTTCCTAATATTTTCTCAGGGATGCCATGGTAGACCCAGCAGCAGTATTTGGAATGCTTTTCGGAAGTGATTTTTTTGAGGATTATGTTGGTCAACTTGCATTGGCTTCCATAGCTGGCGTTGAGTTTGAAGAGGATACACATGTTCCTGCAGAGCTACGGAAGCAGAGAGTGCAGGATAAAATTAAGGTATTATATTTTTTTTTTTTTTGCTATTATTGTAGCCAAATGTTAATTATTCAAGCATTGAGACCAGACATAATGAATATTCCTTTGCAGACAATGCAGCAGGAGAGGCAGGAGAAGCTCATACAGTATCTAAAAGATCGCCTTCAACCATATGTTGATGGCCGCACCGATGAGTTTGTTCAGTGGGCCAAGAACGAAGCATCTAGACTTTCCGAAGCTGGTAATATTACTTCTGTTTCCCCTTCCTAAGTCAAATATTTGTTCATGTCCACTGTTCATTGCACTTAGAATTAGTTCCTACATGAGTCCAAAGTCTAAACACATTGGTTGCCCCCTCTGCCACTCGCCCATCTTATTTGAGTAATCAGTATGTTATCAAAGCAACATGCTTCTTGATATGTTGCAAGTTGTGACAAAGGGTTATCAGAACTAGAACTGAAAAGTAGGCCTACATGCATTTATATATTGGTGAAGGTGGTAGATGAGCTCTTAAAACTTGGGAAATTTTATCATTTAGTCCTTTTTTGGACGATTCCTTTTGTTTGGTTGGACGTACATGTGTTTTTATTTATATGCATTATGCTTGTCCCGGAAAGACGCTACTATTTTTGTTTAATTGCATTCAACGTAGTGTGTTCTTGATTGTTTTTGGCAGTTTTTGGTGAGGCTATGCTACACACAATTGGATATATTTATACAAGACAAGCTTCTAGAGAACTCGGAAAGGACTTGAAGTTTTTCAAAGTGCCATTTTTAGCAGAATGGGTTCGTGACAAAGGACATCAGATTAAGTCACAGGTGATGGCAGCTTCAGGTATCAACAATTCTATGTGACCAATTTCTCTTGGATGCTCCTCGTTTTTCTGATATCTTTTGTTGCTGATAATATGTGTGTCCTTTCTCATATAGGAGCTGTTCAACTCATTCAAATTCAGGAAGACCTAAAGCGGTTGAGTGAGGCAGAAACCAGGGAGGAGAACTTGATGAAAGCCATGGAAGAGAAGAAAGATGCCATGGTCAATTCACTTTGGCAGCTTAATGTCATTGATATTGAGACCACTTTATCGCGTGTCTGCCAACAAGTGAGTACCTATGTTTTCTTTTGCATGACATTGTTGTTCATCATGTGGTTGACTTGAGTTTACTCTATTATCTGTTTGTTTTTCTAGTCGATATATTATGTTGTGCTTATGGTCGAAGTTTTTTTTTGGTGGGGGGGTAAAGGGCGACTCAATACAGAAAGTTCCACTTCTTGAAATGTGTGATGTCATATGACTTGACATTACAGTAGACTCGCGTTTAACTTTAAGTCCTGCTTCTTGAGATGTGTTCATGAATCATGCTTATCACTTTTAGCTCTAATAGGAAAGGGGCTTAATGCAATGATAATTACAATCAGCAACCTATTTGCATCTAAATTTTGATTTTCATGGAACTACATTTATAATCTCATGCATTCTTCACCGCCCAGGTTCTTAGGGACCCCACTGTGTCAAAGGATGCTCTCAAGTCACGTGCTAAGGCATTAAGGAAACTCGGAACAATATTTCAGGTAAGTTGGTATCAGTTCATTATCAAGGTGGACTTGTATTTACTGTGAAGTGTTATCATTTATCCATGTTCTGCTTACTTGTGTTCCCTTGTTATCTATGTAGGCTTTAGTTATTTTGCTTTAACATAGTGGCATAGTGTCAGACATCTTGAAGTATAAGCGTAAGAAAAATGCAACCCTTGCGACATATGCAGAGTTTTGACAGAATTTGTATGCTTTTACTATGTTATGGCATTGGCTGTGGTGAACTTGTTTCGTGTGAACTCTGATTGCCTTTTTAAGGAAGAACTAAAATTTAGGTCGTGTATGCTAGTTTTAAGGTTTTACTAAATTGTTTAATGTTCTGTGAAGAATTATGTGATTTAAATGATCCTTGTGTAGTCTAATTCAAAAGTTAAATATGGAAATGTTTTTACAAATACTTGGGTCTTTTTAAATTGCCTCTGATACGCTGGATGGGTTCTATATCTAGAATGGAGCGACCTAACTAATGAGAGTTGACACAAAAGCTAGAGGTCTTATTGGTTTACTCACATTTGATTTAACCTTACTTGATCATCAATGGCTTTCTGCATTTAGCTAAAACATTACGTAACATGTCCAGTTAGCTTTGATACTGTACTGATTCTCTGCCTACTAGCTGGTTGATCTTGCGAGAAATATTTGCATAAGATAAGCTCTCAGCAACTAAATACTAGCAATCTGCCTTATGTTGGTACTAAACATAGTGCCTCTCAAACATGCTTTACAGAATTTCCAGAGTTCAAATGCTGGACATTTTGTGAGATTTTATTAGTTTTCAGTAAGACCGCTCCATTACCAAATGTGGGCTGGTCTCACTATAATATCATTACGAGACCTCTCTCATACGCGTAGTTATGTTTGACCTTTAGTAGAGGCCTATATGCGTAAATTTTCACACAACTCTCTATTTGCGCCCATGTTTTGATACGTCTGACTTTGTTCAAGTTACCATTATGATGATTGCTTTCTTTTTTAGTTGAATGACTCTCATTTTTAGATCACAAACAAAAGTCCGCAACTCTTGCATTGTTGAGACAAATTTTCCCGCAACTGCTGTAAAGGCGATGTGGATTGTGGAATAACTTGAACTAATTTATCACAATTTACTATTCTGATTAGATTTTTTTTTCTTTTAACTTCCATATCCTCTTTTTAATGGAATATAATACTCTGTATTGTGAGTGTGAGTGCCTGAGAGGGTAACTAGGTTGATGTGGTGTTATAATAGCAAGATGAATTTTCTCTGTATTGTTTCAGGGCGCAAAAGCTCCATACACAAGAGAAAACAGTCTCCGAACTGAAGATCCTAACTCAAGGATTCCTGGTTCAGGATCAAAGGACTCAAAGAAAACCTAAATCATCTTGCACATTGTTCTATATGCATTACTGTATCAAGTATCGATGGTATGCTACGCAGCTTTTGCACCAGATTGTGGTAGAACAGTGTATTCCCTTGTCGAGTGTTCATCTGTTTACATGAGTCTCTTGATGTTGTACATTCTCAGCCTTTAGTTGCTGCTTACTGTCTTAATTCTTTCACTGCGCTACAGACGCATGCAATTGATGTATTTTGAGCTTGGTTTGTTCATTGTGTCTTGTGTTCAATAGTAATGTATTTCGAGCTTGGCTTTTCAGTTTTGAATCTTTTCAACAGGATGCCACTGGTAAAATGTCAATTCTGTGTATTCTTCACCTCTGTAGTTCACGTCAAGTTAGTTTGGGCCAGTTCAGTTTCAGGTTCGTGTCATTTTGGGTTATGTCATTATCAAGTTGCTTATGAATAAACCGTCAGTTTCCAACAATAAACATTCGGGTCAAGGCATGAGTCGGGTCAATTCAAGTCCGAGTCCTCTATTTGGGTGTCAGGTTAGGTACAAGCCGGGTCATTCAGGCCTGGCCCACCCTTGTTTTTGCCCCGAATATCATTACGAAAAGGCTGAATTTGGACAGTGTTCTTGATATGCCTAGGCCCAATTTGATAAGCAGATCAAATGAGGAAAAGGAGGCAGTAAAAGCCTAAAGCCAGTAAATCAGGCCCATGTGAAACGCTTTATCTGCTACTCCCTCCTAGTTTGAGTGTTGATTCCTTATTTTTTGAGGACCAAAATTAAGGAAATGAATTTAGACCACACAAAACACTCTACCCTACATGAATTTGAATTTAGACCACAAAAAAAAATACTAAAAAAATGAAAAAAGTAACCAACACCTGATAGCATGGAAATGGAAAGATGAATCAACACTCAGTATAGGAAAGAATATATTTTCTTTATTTATTTATTGCCTACTTGAAGGAATATTCCACTCATAAGTCATAACATATGGGTGAGATTATCCGTCAGACTCTCCAAAGTCTTGAGACTCTATCACATCAGCTTTCCACTAACTTTTATTATTTCTTTATTGTTCAGACCCACCTCAGACTCACCTCAGACTTTATACATTATCCGTCAGACCCACCTCACACTCTACTTTTACATTTACTTCTTCTTTTTAGAAAAAAAAAGGACACGTGGCATTTATTAATTGGGTAATTTTCTTTAATGGTGGGGTCAAGACTCAACCAAAGTCTCAAGTTGAGTCTTGGATTTTCAAGACTCAACTTAAGACTCTGCTAAGACTAGGGTAAATTATTGGTAGTTTTGAGAGAGCCTTGTCTAAAGGCTTACCAAAGTCTTGTCTCAAGACTACCAATTATCTTACCCTAAGCTCACAGAAATTACATAAGATAAATTTGAGGTTTCCCTGTTAACACTATTACTAGTATGGGTGCCCGGCTTCGCTCGGGATACCTTTATAGTATTGATATAATTAATTTGTACTCCCTCCAACTTTCTTTATTGTTCCCCTTTCCCTTTTGGTCTAATTTCATCATTGTTCCCTATTTCCTTATTTAG
The DNA here is from genome assembly GCA_018983105.1 of Silene uniflora. Taxonomy (NCBI): domain Eukaryota; kingdom Viridiplantae; phylum Streptophyta; class Magnoliopsida; order Caryophyllales; family Caryophyllaceae; genus Silene; species Silene uniflora. The sequence continues at coordinate 2,824 of JAGPOY010006633.1, read as the reverse complement.
ACAAGTTTGTGTGGTCAAAAATCAATTATATGTGGGGTCGTGTATATTGTGTGGTCCAAATTGATTCTCTTAATTTTTGGGCAAAAATGAAAGGGGAACAATAAAGGAAGTTGGAGGGAGTATAGATTTAATTAATTGCATTGAAGTCCATTGGTTTCTGGATTTAATATATAGTATTGATATGTATAGTCCGTGTCTCGCTTATTTGTATCGTTATTCTTTGTTACATGTATATTGTAAACTTATAAATTTTTGGTAGGTTTTACAAAATTAAAATTAAAATAGTTTGATTTGACCAACCTTGAAAAATATTTCAAGATCCGCCACTGAATCGACACATTTGCTACAAATCTATGTGAAGTTACATGGAAGTTTCATTTTCCATAATGGACCAACATACATAAACTCATAATAGTGGTACGTAACTACGTAAGAAACCACCTTCAATGTAAGTTGATTGCTTGACACCAACAAAAAAAATGAAATTGATTGCTATACAAGGAGAAAATTGGATTAAGAAGAGCTTTGGGCTTAACTTTTATCCTCCACTATTGTCTTGTCAAAGTTTGGTATTTGGTAAATGTTTTTTGTCTTTATATATAAAAATAATTAGAAGCACTAATTCTCCATAATACCTATTTTAGCTAAACCAAATCCTAGTTAAAGAGACCACACCAAGACTTATTGCTTTTGTTAGTCAAACAATTTCTTAATTTAATCTTCCAATGCATTATATAAGTATATAAACTATAAGAGATCGTCTCATGTTAAGATAATGCAATAACATATACTAATGCACAAGCAGAGTATCTATTATGTGAATGTAAATTGATTGTAAAACCGTGTATTATAAGAATTTGTTATCATGATAAAAACCTCTACAAAGTAAATAGTTTCACAAATTCTTGCTTTAAATGGGGATATTGTCTTAAACATGAAACAAATCGAATAGATAGATGTGACAAAAATTAAAATGCCAATACTAAAAAATGACAATAAATTTGTTCCTTCTGTTTATATGGATTAATACTTGATTTGTGCGTTTTGATGTTAAGATGGATAAAGTCGTTTTAAGGGAGACCGCGGAGATAATTTGAGGTCCGCACCCATCAACTAGGAGTATCAAATTAATTTAATATTTAAAGTGTCTATTTCGTGCAAGATTAGTTTAAGAGTGCACTATGACTTTGAGCTACCGTTGAAATTGAGTAAAGCAATAACGTACCGTAAGTCAACTAAAAGTCAAGTCTCCAAGTAGGATTTCCATTTCTTGACTTTGAGTTATCATCAAGAATTCAAGATAAAGTAAATTAAGTAGCAACATGCTCGAGATATATGCTAGGTAGGAATGTAGGATAAGACCTACTTGGAATTGGAAGGTTATAACTTCGGTTTTAGATAAATTTTTAGATAGCCATATCTTTTAGAATTATTTTGAATCTTAGACCATTCCCAATCAAGGTCAATTTGGCCCAATTGACCTTGCTTGGGTCAAGTTAATTACAATTAGAAGGTTGATTAACTTGACCCAAGGTCAATTTGTGTCAATTTTTGACCTAGGTGGAGTCAAATGACCCAACAAATTGACCTCTCATGTGGCCAAATGACCCAAGAAATTGACCTCCCATGTGGAAAATGATTGGAATATTGACCTAGGTCGTAATCTTTTGCTTGGGAGGGTAAAACTGGGTCAAGTTAAATAAGGTGAGATTAAGAGTAAAATTGGGTATTGACCCAATTAAGGTGATTGTTGCTTGGGAATGGTCTTATAAATTATATATTCTAGGTATCTGTTTAGGTCATTGAATTGAAATTGTTTGAAAGTTATTGGACGATTTCAAACGGCTTTGATTAAATTTATGAAACATTATTGTATGTATGAGGAGTTTTTGATAATTGTAAATCAATTAGGTTAATGTAGTTATTTATCAAACTAGGTTTGATGCCCGGCTACGCCCGGGCTACTTTTATTCACCATTTAAATTTTGTTATTTATGAAATATGATTCGCTAAATTTGGTTAACACATACTTTTACAATTTATATCTTGAAATTATATGATGAGATGTTTTATTTTATTTGAAATATGATTCGCTAAATTTGGTTAGCACATACATTTACAATTTATATCTTGAAATTATGATGAGATGTAAAATTAATCAACAAATTATTAGACACGTTCACTACTCCCGCTATTAATATTATTACTTTCACTACATCCCTTGTTAATACTATTACGTTCACTACTTGTTTAGTTACTATTGTTTCTTTAACTGCTCCTGCTATTTTGACGGTTAACCGTTAGTTTTGTCAAACTCATATATTTAGATAAATTAATATTTTCCTAAAATTGAATTGTGAGTTAATTTTTATACTCTCTCTGTTCTTTCTATTGTTACTTTCATTACATGTGTTGTGAACTTGTGACTACTATTACTTTCACTTATTCCGCCGTCGTTTCTTTCACTACTGCCGCATTTAATATTGTAAATTTCAATACTCATGTTGCTAGTAGTATAACTTTCACTGCGCCCGCTGCTGTTATTATTGCTTTTACTACTCACATGGGTGGTTACTATCATATTAGTTGATATAATTAAATAAATCTGAAATGTTATATTAGAATATTAGTTAAGAGCAAGCATTATTATTTATTAATTAAATCACAAATCTAGTAATGAATTATGGAATATTATATTTTTTGGAAATTTATCTTGATTTATTTTCCCACTCTCTCCGTTGTTTCTACTGTTACTTTTATTACATGTGTTGTGACTACTATTATTCACTTATCCCACCGTCATTAGTTTTCTTTCACTACTCCC